>PQXI01000154.1:0-89510 GCA_004786145.1 Botrytis paeoniae
AAGAGACTAGCTCTTTCTAATAGACCTTATAAGGCCTATTATTTCGTGTATACAGCTAGCTCTTTAGATAGAATACAATATAGACATTTAGGACCTACAGTTTGTAGGTGCTACGTCTTCCGTATCCTTCTCAGACCAACAATTTCCGAGTCTCGGGGTTGTCTGACGCAATACACAGTTAGCGGTCCAGATCTTTGACTGGAAATACTCGTGCCTACGTCGCATACAAGAAGATCTGCACGCATCTATGCCCTGCGTATGCCCTGCATTTACCCCGCCATGAACTACTATCTGCATTGCCCTTGGCAGGTTCAAAATCTAATGAGTCGTTGTAGAACCGGCCCAATGATCATGGAGAGAGCATTCCTTCAATATAAATGACCCAATCGGTAAGGTAGCAATGAGATTTATTTGAAATGAGGCCTGAATTGGGTGCTCACACATTTTTAAATTCCAATGGCTGCGTAAATTCCTTGTAAGGCAGATTGATCCGCCTGTCGCCTGATGGTAAATATGCAACGTGGTGTAAGAAACTGCTCATGTGGATTGTCTCCAATTGAGAGTTGATGCCAAGATAGAAGCCTATAGCACGACTGAAACCCTACCAGCCGGCATTGGCAGATGAAGTTTATACCTCCGTAGAGAGGGATTAGTAAGATAGCACTCAACAATAACAAGGTTGCAAGCTTCATAAACAGTTTCTTGTATCGATAGATACAGAGCAAGCTTCATTTTACATCAGTTGATGTTGTCTGGTATTGATAAGAATCTAATACCTGAATTATACATGCCTCTCACTAAGAAAGTCATGCTCACGAGGAAGGGATAATATGAAGAGGCTAGAATGCTGTCTTGACGTCCTGTTGATATTGGAATTATTCGGCTGGTTTGCAGGCTAATATTTGATTGGATAAAAGTTTCACTCAAAACTGAATCCTGTCATTCAAGTGGATTGATTTAGTCCTAAACTTGTCATCTTTGATAAAATATTTCTACTAAAATCAAAGAACGTATGGATTGTCAGTCTTCTATTACTTGACAAAAAGATAATTTGGTTCATACTTCTAAATACCTTACTCGGACCACCATTCGGAATAACAGTTTCCCCGAACTCCACTATGGACTACTTTCACCGCTTTACCTCTGGTTCAAAAGGTCAAGCTCAAGCTTCGACCTCCCAATCTCTCTCCAATTCCACCAATTCTGAACCTCAGCCAAAAATGGAGAATCATCGACAGCAAGAGGAGTCTGCTGCTTCTGCAGTATCTTCTCCATCTGAATCTAAGAAGCCAAGAAAGAAGAAGGTTCTGCTGATGGGAAAATCGGGTTCCGGAAAGAGTTCTATGAGAAGCATTATCTTTTCGAATTATGTCGCAAAGGATACAAGACGATTGGGAGCAACAATTGATGTCGATCTTAGCCATGTCAAATTTCTAGGAAATTTAACACTCAATCTATGGGATTGTGGAGGGTGAGTTCTTGTTTTATGGTGTTTTCGAGCTTTCCATAAACATGGGGTGCGGGGTAGTCATCGCAAGTTACATTCGAGTTTTGGCAGACTTTAGAAGATAACAAATTGGTCTCTCATACTGCTCGCAGATTAATATTGAATGTTCCATATCATTACAGTCTGCATTGCTGTGTTTTCAATTCCAGACTTTTGAACACGGCTAACAAACATTTAGTCAGGATGCGTTCATGGAAAACTACTTATCTCAACAACGTCAACATGTATTCTCAAGTGTCGGCGTCCTCATTTACGTTTTTGATATCGAATCTCGGGATTTCGACCGTGATCTTTTAACATATCGCTCGATCATTACTGCACTCACTCAATTCTCACCAACCGCAAGTATCTACGTCCTGATTCATAAGATGGATCTTGTCCTTCCGAACCAACGTGAGGATATCTTCCATGAGAGAATCTCACTCGTCCGATCTAAATCAGAATCATTCAACATCGTACCATTCGCAACATCTATCTGGGATCAATCACTTTACAAGGCATGGGCGGAAATCATTCACGATCTAGTTCCTAATCTCGGAGAAATCGAAAGACATCTCTCTTCACTTGGTACCATCATTGAAGCTGAAGAAGTTCTCCTCTTTGAGCGCTCTTCTTTCCTTGTTGTCTCAAGCTGGACTTCCCCAGAGGGAGAAGCAAATCCTACCACTGATCGATTCGAGCGTCTTTCGAACATCATCAAGAACTTTAAACAAAGTACCTCTCGTTACACTGGTACACCCAAATCCGCCGAACAGTTCAGTTTATTTGAATTGAAGATGCCAAACTTCAGTATGTTTGTCGTTAAATTTACAACCAATACATACCTTGCGGCCATTCTTCCACCTGGAGAGGAACGCTTCAATTGTGCTTTGGAGAATGCGAAGATTGCTGCGAGGGATTTCGAAGAACTTGATAGTCCGGCGAGAAAGAGTGCTGATAGAGGCGCAACAGGTACTGAGGCTGGAATTGTTTAGATGGATATGAATATCAATCAATAGATAGATGCTACTTTCAGATATGACGATACGATATGACACAATGCAAATGGGATCTGGCATGGCGTTGGATTTGGGAATACCCTTGGCTTTTCATGTATAATAAGATGGCAGAGAAGGAGCATCGGCGAGGCTGAATTAAATAGTTGCTAATAAGGTTTACTCAGATGTCTAATATCCGTATGACTGTGACTCAAAAGATATGCCACGTTTGTATGACGGTGCCACGCCTCGGGACATACACACTTTCAAAGAAACATGCACGCGTGCGGTAATAATTCGAGGCTAGTCACAAGTGTGATAATTTTAGACGAAATTATATTCAAACTGATGTAAAAATAAGAACATCGACATAGAGGGTTAATTTCCACAATTCGAAGAAATATCATGGTTTTGATGCTCCTTCATGGCTTCCAAGTTCCAATACTCACGCAAAGGAGTCCAAGTCCACACCGAGACCACATAGGGTAGTATCTATAGCACATGTCAGTATCTAATCGCGCACATCTCAAACTGGAGATAGAAGGAATGAGAAAGAGATCAAAGTATACATACCAAGACTATACTGCTTAGCAACCGCCTCTGTCCAACCCCCCATAAAAGTAGTCACTGTATTTACACCCTCCTTATAATCCTGTTGCACAGCCCACAAGGGTAAATCGCTTGCGATTTCTGTACTCCTACTGGCAAATATACCACTCCATTGATTACCATTTGCATAGATGCCCCATTTCAATCCTGTGGCTTTCATTGCTGCGACCCATTGCTTAGCAAGCTTTTCATTGGCTGCCGCACCGAGATTCCAGGCATTGCAGGGAGAGTTGGAGACGGATGTGGGCTCGATATCTAGCCAGAGAGTGTGGATGTCCATGTTGTTATCGGAGATTACTTTGAGGTATTCGGCCATTTGGGTGTCAACGCTCTTGCAATTGGGCTCGGAGCCGGTAGGTGTACCGGTGCAGGGGAAGATGTAGGAGTCGATCCGGGTGAAACCGGCGGCTTTGGCATTTTTATAGGAGGCCACGAAGTTCTTGTCTACTTGGCCGCCGGTTCCGCAAGCTTGCTGGTATCCCCGAATGGCGACTACGTCTTTGGTTTTCTTGGCGCACTCAAAAAAAGCTGAGGTGCCGAGTTGAGATATATCGATACCTAAAGAGCCAGCACCGGTAGATGGTGGAGTAGTACCACCGCCACTCTTGATGCAGCACTAATGCTGTTAATTTATGGGACTTTAGAGATCTAAAAGAGGCGTACCTGAATATCAGCCGGTCCGGGACAAAGACCGCTACTGAAAGCACCACCAGAGCAGGCGACGGATGTCGCTTGACATACGCCCTTTCCGCTGGAACATGTTGCTACGCAGCATTGATTGTCGACGCCTCCTGGACAAGCACCAGCAATGTACTTTCCACCTGAGCAGGAGCTAGAAGTGTTCTGACAGAAACCAGGCCCACTAGATGTTGAGCAAGCAGTTGATGCTCTAGGGACAAGAGGGTTGCTCGAAGTGACAGCAATGATACCTGTGAAGGCAATAAAAATCTTGGAGAAAGACATAGTTGAAGATTCTGAACTATTGAATGGAAATGAAGTGGAATAAATGATGCGTATAAAATAAGAGACTAAATATAAAGACGAAAATAAAGAATATGACGATGCTACAATCCTATATCTTTATATCTTCACTTATTCTCGACGATCAGCCGCACATTGGGTAAGATCGTCACCTTCATTTCCACATTCTTCAGCCTTGCACAGCCTTATCGTCATTATGAGTTATGCTTCTTTCTTGAGTGACAGTGGTAGAATTCTGCAGCCTGGGTAGGATTTCAGAATGCTTCCGCTATTGTTCGTATTTAACGGCAGAACAGTTCTTAGTGTGTCGGCTCGGAATCCTTAATCTCCCCAAAACGCGGGGCGGGAACATGGGTAAGCAATCTTGTGTTACATTCAGCTGCTTCCATTACTTGGGTGGAATTTTGAACACCTTGATTTTGTGCGAAGCTGGGGATGATGATACTACATCTTTTGTGAGAAATACGTATTCTGTGAGAAGTTGGATGATGAACCTCTCATGATCATTTGCAGCAGGAGGGATGCGAAGACTCAACACCTGTATGCAGTGCATTCTACGAACCTCCAGCTTTTTTTAAGAGTCTGCAGAGCTAAGTTTGAGTCATTTAATAGAGTTGTAATAATTGGAAGAGGAAGAGGCGCCCGATCGCAATGTTTTTTGCCTCCAGGTTGGCTAATAGTAAAGACCAGATCTCGGTTTTTTGACAATTGCATTATCGGATTGCGTACTCTACAACACTACCTTTATTACAAAACAGAGAACAACACTATCATCTACGACAATATGCTACAAAATTATCTCCAAGAGCCCTTTGAAGCGTCGAACGCGATTTATCATTTTCGATTTGTGTAGGAGTTTGTATGCCAAGGGCTTTTGTTCAGGGTTATCACATGATCAACTTCACTTTTCTCCTTCAACTTCATTTAAACAATAATACACATATACTGGAAAAAAAAAACTAGGGAATACGACTCAAGCTAATAATATATCTACCATGGGAATCAGTGGAGAAATATTGAATTGATAAGGGTGTAGTGCCCCTTGTAATCAATACCCTTAGGAAATTGGCCGATAAAAAGGACTTATCAATTCTAATCTGCCAATTCAAAGGATATATATTACAAGTTTGAGAATCTTATAAAATCACTATCTTATTGTTTTAATACTATAAAGTCGATATTAAACAAGGTATAATTATTAGGAAGTTATGAATAGAACAAAAGGTTAATATAAGAAAAGATTGCTCGGATTTGATTGATAAAGGGATTAGATTTGGAAAATCATAAGTGTAACGTTTTGATTAGTATTTATTTATTATATAGCATTGTGTATAATAAATAGACTTATTCCTTAATATTTGTTTTCATTTCTATTATTAAAAATATAATCATTTTTGTATACTAATTAACTAGCAATACCTCATTATTCTCTATCAAGAACTTAATTGAGCTTTTGACTGTTCTATATAGTCTTAAACTGAAGGTGGACGTTAATATAAATCAATCAATCAATCAATCATTTGCAGCAGGAGAAGGAGGAGGATTGAATGAGTTTCGAGGCAAGTGATATGCAGGTATGCAACCTTGAGCAATGTGTCGCTTATGTAATTTTAATTTTGGTTGCATGCATGCTGCACCACCTCAAAATCTCCTACTAGAATCACTAATAAGATTGTCACCGTTCCAATATCGATCTATTTTGATATTGGGAAATTCCGAATCTTGTTTCCACGACCATTGATGTCATGACACCTTACCGTTCATCATCAGTGCGTGAAGGGGCTTTCCTTGGAGAGCGCCAACGAGATCCTTTGGTTGCACAGCTGAGATAGAGCCATTTTGGCTTATCCATCGGTGTATATTCATTCCCGATTCATGCCGTTGACATCACAGACAGATCACCAGAACTAAATTCTGTTCGGCATGTTTCGGAAGCCTGAGATAAATCACGTTGTGTGAATGTGATGAGGCTTTTCTTTATGCGCTAAATGCCATTGAAATACAGAAAACAAAGTCGCTCAATCGAATTTGACTATTAATGCCGATAACCCCTTCATGAAATGTCCCGATCATCTCCATGGAAAAACCTCAAGATTGCGCCAGCAACAACCAATCCATCGTGCCTTAAGTGTGCGGTATCTTTCGCCTTCTCTGCAACATCCTTATCCTTAATTCCGCCACTCTCAACACGCATTTCAATTTCGAGATGCACCATATCTTCGTCAAAACCAAGATGTCCCTGACTGGTGAACAGTCTCTCCCTCAAATACAGACCTTGAATCTTTGTATGTTCTGTACTGGCCCAATTCTCAACGTTATCATCTTCAGAGAGCAAATTAGTCGTCGACGCTGATGGTACAATAGTCACTTGATCTTGATGCATTTGGTGTAGGCTAAGCTTTTTGTCTTTCGTTTGGAACAATCTCTGGCCCACAGACGTCAAATCCATCTCCGTATGTGACAGTTCCCATCTTCCAGACGGCTCCGGCTCCACTTTTGCCCCTAAAGCCCGCGATAATATCTGGTGACCGAAACAAACACCACTGAACTTCATATCCTTTCGTTTAATCCAAAGATCTCGCAAAAGTTGCAGCAGTTGTTGAATCCATGGGTCATCTCCATGAGCGTCGTACATGCTTCCCGTAATCAATATGGCGTTGATCGATGGATCGACATCGGAGACTTGAGGAACGTGCCCATGGTGACCGTTTTCAGGATCATCGACAACATAGTGTACCTCTGTCTCTATTTTCAAGGGTGGATCGTGTTCTTTTCCAGCATCTTGAAATAGAGCGTTCAAGATATCACTATATCCACCTTTTTCGTCTCTAATATCAGGATGTGGCGAATCTGTCTCAAGAACCAGCATTCGAACTGGATCTTCGGATGCCTGAGTTGCCATTATCATTAAACCTCCTCAATCCAGTCGAACTCTGTGCTGTGGTGGAATCACTAGAATTGAAGAGAACTGATACTGTCTTGTTGCTGAATGATAGATTTTCTTCTTCGATCCTTACTGCGATGTATGGCGGACAAAACATTTAGGAAGAGGATTCGTGCTGTTATGTATCTGGGATATGTCTCATAGGCAAGACAATTCAAGTCATCATGGACAATGACCAGGCTCTCCACACAGATTAGGCTCGGCTCATAGCCAGTGCCGAGCAATGGCGCCATCATAAAGGGCCACATTTCCCGTCATTTAGTACTCGGCAGAGGCTCTCCATACCAATTTTATCAAGTTAGAAGAGAATGTTTGTCCACCCACAAGACTAGAAAATTTTCTATGACCTTATGCCAACTCTGGAAGCCAAGACGCCAGGCCTTTTAGCTTGTCAGTGACGTCGATCGATCGATCTTCCTCAGCCATCTAGGCTAGAACAGAATATCAGTATTCAAACCTAGATTTTCTTTGAACCTTTCTAGGCACGCTAATGGAAGCATTGGCCAAAATTTAAGTGTTCAAAAATTCAAAACGTCTTACTTGGGTAAATGGTATAGATTCTCGTCCGTCGAGAATACTGAAAATTTGATCCACGCTCGGGGGCTCAATGACTCTAATAAAATAGTTTGGAGAATGAGGGCATCTTCCAATTTCATCATTTCACGTGCAGTTCAAGTACCAAAACCATCTCATAGTGGTTGATTTCCGGAAATGTCTCCAGGATCTGCAGCTAAGCCAGCTTGTGGGTCTCGGGTCGGGATGTCCAATTTCGATATGGCAAATTTCCCCACCGAATCAACCGTGAAAAGAATCATCCGCTGTCAATCGAAACGTCTCTCAGGACTGGCATCAGAAAACTCTTCAAAGGTTCCGCATAAAATGTGACGATAAATGACCTGCTCGACTGGTGAGACATACATTGTCCCATAGCATGTCCATCTTTTCCTACCTTTACATATATCAATACACCACGGTACATATTTGAAGTTCAAATACAGTCTTCTATGTCAGTGTGAAGGAATCGTGCTTATCTTAATAAGCCGAATCTTAGGTCTGGACGGGTACTATGTCATTCACATGAGTGATTCCACGAATCGGGGTAGACTTACCCCCAGGAATTGAATGTGCAAGGACCTCATGCACGGCGGCTCCGACAACGTTGTACAAGTATGTACCCAGTACATATTGCTAAATCGCCTTATCGGCACACTCTTCGTATTTCGCGATACGGTGCCATTCTGATTCTAGCTAGCAAATTAGAGAAAACCTAAACACCAAAACACCAAAACACCTTTAAAGGCCATTGAATATCAAATCTGAATCAGAATTTTGAGAAGCGTGTCAAGCTTCGGGTTTTCAAAGATTGATTGATTTTTTTAAATTTAAATTGGAATACTAAAAACTTTCAGATGTCAAAAATGGGAATTCGGCTTCATCTCCCGGCCTGGATGACCCACCAGTTCCTTCAGCGTTCAATATATTCCGATAAGGGTAAAGATCAGCTGTATATTCGGCTATGACGGACATAAGAGCCACTTTGTCATGTTGCATTTGAGCACACAGCCCTGCCAGAATCTTGGTGTTCTACGGCTGCATTAGTAGTCATCTCGAAATCTTCTTCCAACATAACATCCGGAAAATGTTCTTAGTTATAACACCTCCCCCACAGCTAAAACGAGATCTTAATACAGGAGAAGAAACATCGATACCGCTACGAAAGCGAAGAGGATTGCCAAAAGTTCACTCGGGCTGTACAACATGCAAGTCTGCCTCCCTGACAAGCCTACATTATTTTCCCCCTATGGCTAACAAGGACCAGAACTCGACGGATTAAATGCGATGAAGGAAAGCCAGAGTGTAATCGCTGTAAAATATTCTACAAAGGCACTTCTCAAAAGTGTAGCTATTTAACACGTGAAATTCCAAAATCTAGGGTCGCAACCAGGAGAACAATCCTACCGAAGGAGGTCACGAATAATATTGGGCAATCACTTCTCAGTCATGATTTCATAAAGAGCATCTCCGATATCACATTCGAAAGTCCAAGACACTTTCAATACTTTCGGTTTTTTTGTAGTGATGTTACGACTCAAGTTTTCGGTGGATTCTATTCTGAACTGTGGACCAGTGTTATCCTTCAAGCATGTCATCAGGAACCAAGTATTCTCCAGGCTGTTTGTGCAATTGGGGCTCTCAGTAGGGTCATGAAAGCACTTAAAGAGGGTCAACTTATGACAATGAATGATGATTATAGATTTGCCATTCAGGAATACGGTAAAGCTCTTGGAGGAATCAAAAAGCTCATACCTATCCGAATGACTTTAATTGCCACATTACTCATTTTCTCCTTTGAAAACTTTCACGGAAATCAAATGGCGGCGATAACTCAAATTCAAAGCGCTGCGAGTTTACTTCAAGCATGGATGAAAGATCGCGAAAAGCGACAGATAACGGATCGAACAATCTCACCAGCCCCAAATATCATTGAAAATGTCATTTTTGCCACGTTTCATAGCACGCATATTGGGTTGGTTTCTGCCATCGATCCCACGATAGCACAAGCACAAGACATCATTCATGGAACTCAAATGTATATCCCCAGCCTGATACCAACTCAATTTACAAGCATTGATGATGCAGGTACAAATTTCACGGCAATATGCAGGCAGGTCATCAGCTTTCTCATGAGCACAGTAACACTTATTCGAGGGGAAGGAGACCCCACGGAAGAAGAAATATCAGATTCGGCAATATGGAATCATCGAATGCTCGATTGGTCTCCAGCAGCGGTTGAATTCAAGGAGATTTTAAACAAACTCGATCAATGGCATATTGCTTTTGAGCCATTGGCCACGCGGGCCAGAGAAGAAGATGCCGACATTATGAGTATTCGTATGTTAAGAGCGCACTGGTTAACCACACGTAATAGCTTTCATTCAGCTTTCTTTCCACATACTCCAGCTCATTTCTATCAATCCAGCTTTGAAGAGGTCGTGGAAATTTGCAAAATAGTCGCTGCCCACCCAAGTTTTGAAAAGGGATTTGTATTTCATGCTGGGATTATACCATCACTTATGGCAGCGGCGATGTTCGGGGTTATCGTTACCCGAAAAAAAGCTATAAAACTGCTGCTAGATATCGTACCTAGGAGAGAAGGTAATTGGGACGCTGCAATTTGTGCCAGAAATGCTATTGCTGCTCTGAAGATGGAATTTGAGAAATCGAAACAGGCTACTCGGGAAATTAATACAGTCGTGGAAGATATGTAGAACACAATGTCAGGAAATGCTAAGACATTAAGATTATTGGGTTCATCCTACTGCAACATACACAAAAAGAGGATACATCCAACATCAAGATGATTAGTATCTTGGCAAAATTGATACGACCGAGGATCTCTCGTCCAGGGGAAGATGGGAAAACACCGCTTCGTCGGTTTTTGCAGACCTTTTAATCAGCAGCATGCTGGGTCTTTTGAAGCCGAGGGGGTTTTGGTTTTATGCATACATTATCTGCTCGCGCAACGGAAAGGGGCTTTTAGAGATTAATGTTGTGGATTTATTATTGCAGGCAATATGCAGCGAGTGTTTGTTGTTTTCCAAGCAACGAGTCCGAAGTACATCCACTGAATACTGCTTCATCAGTTACTTGTGAATAATTGGACACTAGGCATTGTTCAATTGGATCAGCTTGCGAATAGTAATTTGTTATTCTTCTTATTGCTTCTTAATTCTAAAAAAATTTCTATCTATTTCTAATCTTTTTCTCGCTATTTTCCCAATTCTGTTATGGTTATTCGAAATATAGTAGATATCTGATAGTATTCAAAACAATGTATCAGACCACCCCGGAATATTGAGATCTTTTTCCGGGCCGTTGATTTAGAATCTTTCCAATATACTACCATAATTGCCTGATAGCTGAATCTAATTCTTTTGTTTGTTTTTCCAAATACAAATGATTAGGCAGGAAACTCCTAATGCAATCAAAAACGAAAAAAAAAGTGATAAGTCACACAAGATGATGCTGGTATCCGGGATGGCAACAAACGAAAAAAGCAAAACTAATATACACCAAGTTTCATGGATAAGTTCCTGCAGGCAGCATATGCCTATACAAGAATCTATCGGGTTTCAGTCCGTGTGAGTACCCCGCTGTTATTGCGGGAGAAATGTTCAATTGTGAATATCTTGGGAAGAAAATCTGGAGAATTCAATGTATTTGAAGTATCATTGGGATAGAGAAGAATAGAGAACAATTACAACCATTATCTTCGATTGGTCGAATTGGCTCGGAAATGGAGGGTCTGCTGTATAGAATAGATTAGAAACTTGGCTCAATCAAAAATGTTTATTCCTCACTGTGTTATGAACTGTACAAAATAAGGGCTTGACATTGAATTATTTGAATCTATTCAGACTTTGAACAATAGACAACATCAGGCTTGCAGGATTTCTAGATTACTGAAACTTGATTTTCCCATTGCCGCTCTTTCCTCCCGATTCTTTTGACTGTTCAGAATTCACTTATTTAAAGTCCCAAATCTCGACTCATTTTCGCACATCCTTCTTCTCCCTCACAAACTCAACAACCTTTTACAACCTCCGTTAACTTCAACAATACTTTAATCAATCATCTACTTTCATCTATTGCATAGCATTCTTGAATACTGTGAGTATTTTTTCTATTCCTATTATCACTTTCTTGAATAGAAATGATCATGATCTATGAGTTACTGATACTGATCTGGATTTCTAGATCGTCGTCGATATCGCACAAGGCGCACTCTCCATAGCAACCACACATAACAACAAAACACCCAACCAAGTAAGTTATTATTCTCTTACTACAATAACTTTCTATACTCGAGCACTCTCATCCATCAATACTCTGTTCTTGTCAATCTTGTCAAATACATTTTCCTCAAAACTGTCGCCAAGTGCGCTGCTTGAGTCTCTCGATCTTGTTCACCTTTACTTGAGCATAATCAGAATTCACTGTTGATCACGCACTATCAATGATTCTTATCATCGTTGCCTTTTTTTTCTCTCATCTCCACTCCCTCTCCCACTTCCTCTTTCTTTTCTAATCATACTCTTCCACCTTCTACTTTCCCACCATCCACGTTCTTTTGTCACCGCGACTCCCCGGTCTATTCGACTATCCAAACTCAAATAACAATACTGATCTGTCTATCTGCAGACCTCCCAATACCGCAATCATGCCAAATTGGAAATCCTACGAAGCAACCGGTTTGTCCAAATAATCACTTTTCTTACATCTATACTCACACGATGATAGTTCGCCTCCTCAGCGCCATTGTGGCCGCCCACCCAACTCTAAGACTCGATTACGCAGGTTAGTAGACAATTCCATTCGAGAATATCCCTCAATCTCAGCTTCACCCCTTCACAATTTCAATCGTTCTCCAAACTTCTTTTCTTTTGTCTTTGATGCCTTATTTTCCCAGAAATATTCAAATACTACGGAGATGAGTCAAATTATCAGCAGATTTGGCATGGTATGAATCGCATAAAGTGAAATTCCGAGAGACTTCGACAAGCAGTCGACGCAGGTCTTAATGCCTCTACTGTCGATCTCGAGAATGACACTAGTGTTAAGAAAGGTATCATTCAACATTGAGCATAAGCCATTGTTCATCACTTTTTTCTTCACGCACAATGAAAATTTCGCGGACAATTCTCCTAGTTTGTGTATTGATTTTCATGTAGCAATCAGCGTTCGCTTTGGTGGAGATTGCACCGTCTCTGCACTTGAAAACAGATTTAGGCGTTTGAAGTCCGATGCTAAACTGATCAACGATGCCGTTGCCAAGGGAGAAGATCCTATCCTCATGAACGTGGGCGATACAAATGGAGAGGTTGCCTGCAAGGGAAAGGGTGTGAATGAGTTGATATCTTTTTAGTCTTTCAAGTTCCATATCACAAGAGCACAGATTTGTCCCTTGTGCCTACACTAATGCTGCACTAGCGATTTCCGAGCTTATGGGATCAGCAACTCCAGCTAGTCACATCCAATCGCAGCTTCGAGAAACCATCAAACCTCTCGGTGAACGCTTGATTGCCATGCGTGATACCGGCGAGGACTGCAAAGATGTCGATTTGACAGACTTGGGTACTCGCCGATATAAGGCTGGTCAGGAAGTTCTGTCTATGTTTTCGGGACCACTATTACATCTTGATACAGCACCAAGCACCTTTCCTTGTTTTTGAATTCCACTGATATCCCCTTGGAGATTGCTGCAAAGATGGGATCAGATGTCACTGCTATTAGTGTTAAAGCACAGTTCAGTCGAAGCTTCAGAGTTTTGGCTGCTCGTCAAGATGCTTTATGTGCTGTTGGCAAAGACCCCAAGGATGCCAGTTTGGACAAATTGGGTAGTCAACAGAAGTCTGGTGATATTTTCATTCTTGGAAAAAGCTCTGTTCATATTTTGTGGAACATTACCATATCTTCTCAACACACCAATTACACTTTCTTTTTGTTTGCATAGAACTGATTTTAAGTCCAGAGGTTGCCAAGTACATGGGCTCGGATGTCACTCCCACAGCTATCAAGATCCAGTACAATGCAACCATCAGAGCTCTTTCCCGTCGTCAAATAGTTTTGTTTGATGCTGGTAAAGATCCTTTGGATGTCTCCTTGGTCAATTCAAAAGGTGTTCTGAAGTTCTTTTAATAGTTCGCTTCCTGGCCTCCATGATCATGTCTCACTAAATCAATTTTTTGATCTTCAATCTGTTTGAGCACCACTGATATCATATTATTAGAGACTGCTAGGATCATGGGATCAGACGCTACTGCTTCATCTCTCAAGAATCACTTTCATCGTACTGTCAAAGTTCTTGGCAATCGTCAGATGTCGATGCTTGCAGCTGGTAAAGATTCTAAGGATGTCAGCCTTGACAAATTAGGATTAAGTGAATCCAAAGGTGGTCAGAAGTTCTGTCATCTATTCTACAGTTTTTATGAACCATTTCATCACAGCACAGCACATACATTCTTTCATCCACACTCAACCAGCACTGATACCTTGACTATTAGAGATTGTTGCAATTATGGAATCCGATGTTACCGTCGAAGCCATTAAGCAACAGATTGGCAAGCGTATCAAGGTTCTTGGCAGTCGCCAAACCAAGATGCGAGCAGCTGGTCAAGATCCTAAGAATGTTGACTTGGAAGATTTAATGCCTTCCAAGAAGGAAAAAGGTGGTCAGGAACTCTGTATATCTTGATCTTTTGTGCTGTTTCCTTTTATTCATATTAAACATCACCAAGCTCGCTGCAATCACTATTACATGATGCCCATGGCTGATCAATTGCAGAAATGGACAAACATATGGGAGATTGCACTATTCCCGGTCTTCGATTTCAATTCGATACTCGTTACAAGGTCATTGCCAAACGTCAAAAGGCTATTCTGGCTGCAGGCAAAAATCCTTCAACGGTTGATATTTTCACTGGTGGCAAGACTGGTTAGAAGTTCTACCATGTTTTAATGACAGTTTTCGATCTATTTCATCTTACATTACACACATATTCATTTCAGCACATATTAACTTTCTCCCAGAAGTTCAAAAGTGTTTTGGTTCAGATGCTTCTGCTGTTGGAATCAAATTCCAATTTGCAACCACCATCAAGAAGAATGTCGACCAGATTCGCAATGCGAGAGCTGCTGGCAAAGACTGCAAGGATATCATCACATTCAATTCCAATGGTCTCTTGATTTACATATTCCATTGCGAGCATTAAATACATGCACATTTCCCTAGCACTCCACAACCGTTTTGTTCTCAATATTAATGTTAGTCAATAGAAATGGCGAAGCACTTCGGTTCGGACACAGACATCAGCTCAATTAAATGGCAATTTCGCGGCATCAGAGCTGGTGCTAAGATCCAAAAAGATGCAGTGCTCAACGGAAAAGATCCCAAGGACTTTGACGTAGCTCTGAATCCTGATCCTAGAAAACGCGGCAATCAGGACGAGTGTTCTTTGAAAGCGATATTGTTTCGTTAATATTTCCTTTAATTTATGCTCTGTTGAACAATAACATGAAGAACACATCATTAATCTCTCCCATCATCTAGAAATCAGCAATATGTTTGGCAAGGACTCTACAAAAGGCGGAATTGAATTTCAATTTCGAGCTTTCAAAGCCAATGCTCGTCGCCAGCGCGAAGCTTTCGAGGCTGGAATTGATCCACGAACCCTCAATATTGGTGCTGCCAAATGCGAGAATTTCCCCGTTGCCCTATCCTAAATTTCATTTTGTCACTAGCACATACCGTTCCTTGATTTGAAAAACTCGGATCAGATATTAATATACATCATAGCAATGGCAAAGTGGTTGGATGATGGCACCACCACAGCTGCTCTGGAGCATCGATTTCGACCCATCAAAGCTGCTGCTAAAAATGGTTCTTGCTATTCCTAATCCCCTCCACCCTCATGTTGATTTTACACATTTACGCCTTCATGTCTCATTTTGTCATCGTCGATTCATCACTACCACTCATCTATTGAGGGAATATCTCACTAACATCTTTTCAGCCACCGCCGAGAAATTTGGTGATGGTGTCACAGGTAAGGCCATATCCACTCGCATAGAAAGGTATGTATTTGCTCTATTCTCTTCTTCATTCAAGAATAGAAGAACTAACACAAACAACAGAATGCGCAAAGAACCCGCTTGGGATCTCAACTCTCCACCCGGTACTAATGATTCCCTAGGTACAACACCCAAGAAAGCTCGTGCTCAGCGCACACCAAAGAAATCCGGCAAGAAGACCGCTGCATCCAGCAACGAGGAGGGCGATGATGATAGTGACATGGAAATGGCTACCCCATCCAAGAAGGGTTCTCCAGTTAAGAAGGAGACCATAAACAAAGTCAAGGGCGGCCGCGTTGAGAAGAAGCCTGCGACACCCAGCCGTGCTGCAAAGAGCAAAATCAAGAGCTATGTTGATTCCGATGACGAGGGAGACGATGATCTTATCATCAAGGATGAGGATATCAGTGCTTATGATTTTGGTCGTGCTGCAGATGGTGATGAGGATATGCTTGGTGGTGGTGGATTTGGGGGTGGAAATGGTCATGGTCTTGGTCATGGAAATGGAGGTGATGATGCTGAGGAGGAAGATGTTTTCTACGATGATGAGTCTTAGATCTCCGGAATTTGTGACGGATTTATGATTGGGATGAAGCATTTAATAGCGCGATGATGGCACGGCGATCACAGATTCAAGCTACGACATTCGGAATCCTGGATGATTTACTTTCGTGGCTAAGATACGACAACCCTTTTCATCATCTCGGCTCTACTCCAATTCTCGACATTTCCATTTCCTCGCCCATTCTTCACGCAAATACTTCATGATTACAATGGGGAGGACCTCATCTTATTACGCTTTCGACTCTCGACTTTCGTTTTTTCCCTTTTCCCTTTTACAGTTTACTTCGTCGACTTGATTTTCCTCCCTCGCCTACTTCGCTATTACATTTTCACAGCAGTAATCTCCCTCTTATTTCGACACGTCGAGATATCGCTTCGGTCATCTAATTTCATCGCTTTCTCTTTCTCCGACGCCCACAACAACAACTCGATGAACTATTGAGAGAGGAGAATGAACTGTTGTTAGCATGTTTGAGAACACTCGCTGGATCCAGCTTTCTTTGGCTCGTCTTGATTTCTCGCACAGGGTATGCAACGCAACGCAATATAATGCGACACGATAGGATACGATAGGACAGAATAGGACATAACAGGCTGCGAGTTCTCTGCCCACTTCAATTCAATTCAATTTCTTTTCTTTTCCTTAGTTCGCTTCAGATGATTCAAATCTCTTCCTCTATTCATTCAGTCCGGTCTGGATAGTCAGTTAGTCAGTCAGTCAGTTCGCCAGTCAGTCGATTACTCAATTAATTCAGAATGTTGGTGGTGGATTTTTCAATTTTCCAAGGAAGGATATCATGGTTTCATTCATTCACTTTATCTCATCTTAAATTCTCAGGAAAGATGATTTTGAGTGGCAGACAGATACACGACAAATTGTTTCATTTCTTCAAAATCAGGGATTATGAGAATCAATTAAGGTTAATGATAGTACGGACAGAATGCATAAAAGTTTTGCGAGTTTTTATTAATTTGGAGTTTGAGATCTCAGGTTTTGGGTGTGAGATGTGAGATGTGTGTTGATTGTGTATAAACGTGAATGTGAGGTATGAGTGAGGTGTGATGTAATATGTGTTGTAATTCCTTGAGTGAAATGTGTGTAAGTATCTAAGTAAGTTAACAAAGTTGATGGACAAGACATGACTATGAATATATATATGCAAAAGCAAATTCCTTCAATACGAATATTTGAAAAGATAGAAGAAAATAGTTTCCCAATAAACTCAAAGTTAATAATGACGGTGGAACAAAAAGGAATTGGGAGATCTTGAGAAAAACATATAATCAAGAAATCAAATTATATTCAATCTCATAATTCTCCTATACGCCCAACACCAATGACTAATCCCTCCCATCAATCATGCAGTCGACAGTTTCATTCAAATCCACAAGATGCATCCAAAGCCAAAGCAGCCATCGCATTCAATATTCATCCTGATCCGATTTCCCATCTCAAACTACCATCCCCTCTAATTCAAAAGAACATCCCACAATCCCTCTCCCTCCACATAAGCATGATGAATAACATTAACCAACCAAACATCCTCCTTAATTCCATCAATAATCTTCCTCGTTTGACTATCCTTTCCATAAACTCTTGCCCACTCTCCCCAAATTCCAAAAGCTTCTTCCGCCCATGCCCTAAAACTAACCTCCTCGATAATCGTTGGTGTAATAATTTCCTTGCCAGGGAATGCACCCCATGTAACTGCGTTTGTGCTTCCGACTGCTTCATCACTGGATATGAAATCTCCTTTGGCATTTGAGGCGTAGAAAGAGACTGTGTCCCGGAGTTCAGGGGATGTGAGTTTAGCATGCAGGGTTTTCCAATCAGCTGTTGGAAGGAAGAGTTCTACGAATGCCTTTTGGAATACGAATCCATTCTTGGGTCCCCATCCAAAAACTGAGTCTGAGGATTTGAGTCCATTGACTGCAGGTTGGGAAGCTACCGTCCACCAACCTTTCTTATTGAGACTGAGGAGTTGCTTTTTGATAGAGTTGGTTTCTTCATTGAGGCCTTCCTCACTCCAAGGAATGGCGGTGAGTTGACCTTCTAAATGACGAATGAAGATGTCTGTGATGTCAGCTCTGGAACTTGGATGACCCCAAAGTTTGATAGCTTGGTTAATAGACATGTGAAGTGAAACACCGTATCCATCAATCTCTCCATAAGCAGGAGAACGAGCATCACCCCAACGACCGTTAGGAAAGTCATCCCATGTTGCCTCTCGACCAAGACTACCTTCTCCTTCACTAATTGCAAGAGTATTGGCTCGAGAGTTGACAGCTTCAGCCGGAATACCAGCTTCTTGTGCTGTGGCTTCAAAACTAGGATTGGAGGTTTGAGGTGCAGTAATGATAATCCGATTGTAAGGATCAGATCCAACAGATGATCGACGTCTGGAGCTACGTTTGTGAGAACTACTGTGGATAGACATTAAATCTGCAATGTCTGGAATAGTAGGAACATATTCTGGTTCCAAAGCAGCAACTGTTTCGGCGTCTGGAATAAGCTCTGTTCGTTCCAAAATGAAAGATACCGCCTTCTCCAAATTGAGGGTGTAGAAATGGAAACCTCTAGGACCCGAGTATTGAGATTTTGTGCTCTTCAGATGTTCCACCATTTCGCTCAAAATATCCACTCCGACCTTTTTAACCATCTCATCATCTCCTCGAACCGCATCCAATCTTGTTATTATAGTCGAGGGTAATTTCGCGTGGCTGAGTTTCGTAGTTCGCTTGATCATTTGATAACTTTGAATTGGCATCATACCAGGTATGATAGGGATATTCTTAAATGCGCCACTTGGGTGATCTCGTAGCTTTTGTTCAAATCCATCGTATGCATCGACATCGAAGAATAATTGTGTCATGATGAAATCCGCGCCCGCTTGAACCTTCTCCACCAAGTATGGCAGATCATGTTCAAGGCTTTGACCCTCTGGATGTCCTTCATCCGCATGTCCTTCTGGGTATGCCGCAACTCCAACACAAAAGTAATCGCCGTATTGTTTTCTAATATATCGCACCAAATCGATTGCCCACTCAAACTCCCAATCCATAGCAGGCGTATCACCATTCTTCTCATCAATGGCCCGATATTCCTCACTCCTAGGCGGGTCGCCTCTCAAAGCCAATATATTTCTAATTCCCAATGCCTTTGCATCTTCCAATGCTTGATCCACCAGTGCTCGACTCATGTTTGTGCAAGTCAAGTGTAGACACGTCGTGAGGCCCAAATCTCTTTGACATAACTCTGCGAGTTCTAAAGACTTGGTCGCAGTAGATCCACCGGCTCCCCATGTAACAGTAACAAATAAAGGTCTCAATGCTCTAGACATTCTATCAAGACGAGCACGTAGATTCGAAGAACCCATTGAGGTCTTTGGTGGAAAGAATTCGAGGGAGAAGTAATTGGTGTCTGGGGGCAAAGCCGCGATCTTTTCTGTGATTTTCTCCATTTTGTTGTGATTGCTGTTACGCAGGTGCTCTATCAAATGCGATTATTCGAATTTGTCGTTAAATTGATGAGGTTATCTTTTGTTGTATTGTATTTTCGAAATTGTTCGTTGGTTTTATATCATGTAGGTATGGTAAGGCTGGCTGATTCGATGAATGGCGGGGCTACTATTTTTTTCTTTCGGTGGGATGTGATGAGGGCGATCAAATGACACTAAAGGAATTACGAAATACGGCACCAAAACCTGATACAATTGGTGATTTCGATACAATGTAAGCCAAACGAATAAGAGTAAACTTGAAACATTCTTGCAGAATTACTTTGAAATGTATCTTCATTCTAGATTTCATGCCAAATACTCTCCTATGTCAGGTTACAGAGAACGTCATTTAATTTATACATTTGCTTCATCACACTGTGTCGTCGTAAATATGTACTAGGCAAGACATGCAGCTTACAGGTTACAGCTAAGCTGTGATTGTTGTTGGTCAAAAGATCCGACAAAGAATTCTACAAGGTCATACAAAGATGGTGGTACCTTTCCTTGTATAATATTGAGCATTGCTCGATGTTTTTGTTGGGGAAGTGTCACAAACATCCTGTCAGGCTAGCCACCATGTATTATTGTATAACTTCATACTGCATCAAAGTGCTAGAAACTTGTAACAGCAGACTTGTGGCATTATTCTATCTATCCGTATAAGTCTGATGTATTATTGTACAGTTGTAACCCGAGTACTACCATACTTTGCTGCCTTTTGCAGATAGACCTATCTCCTGATCCTAACTCCACCAAATTCCCTTAACCAATCTTATTCCCTTAATCCATTGACACCCAAAGAGATGCCTTTGTGAATCCATCCCCAACTCCTCTTTCCCAAGTACTCCTTTCAACCCACATCTTCCTATTACTTACGAGCAGCAACTTGCAAATCCCCCAAAACTCTCTCTACAATATCCCTCTTCCGAACATAATCCATGTTGAAATAAGCCATCCAGACTTTGCGGCAAGACCATGTTTGGAAGAATGAATTTGTTACCCAAGTTGGTGTTACAACAGATGGCTTTGGTGGCGGGCGATTAGGATCGGGAGGGATAATCGAAGTGGAAGTAAACCCCCAGTATTCAAAAGTGGTATACTTAGTCTTGCGTGGATTGCGGCTGACGGTTCTGATCTTCCCCGATAAGGTGAAACCATCTGGTGGAGGAACGCATTCGGGTCTCGGAACGGTGATGTACGGATCTTCTTTTCTTTTGGCGAGCCAACGACCAGCTGGTAGGTCTTCCGGCTCTGGAAGTTGTTCGGTTGGTGCGTGGATAACTTCGTTCTCGGTTGGAGATTTTGGAGATAAATCTTCTAAATTCGAAGCACGTGTAATAGTCATAAGAGTTGTCGATTTTGTGACACTACCAATTTGTGGTGTAATCTGCGCCTGGATATGGTCGCTAGTCTGTGATGCAGTCTCAGTCGGTTTTTGGAGACCACTCCCACTTTGTTTTGCAGTCGGCTGTCCGAACACATTGCGAAGGGGTGATGCAGCAACTGCGCGGTTTGAAATTATTGCTGCGGGGGTAGGAGTCGCAAGTGCCAATGGACCTTTTGGACAAGAATCTTTGATACACCGGTAGGTACCTTCGCGAGTTGTAGATGCATTTTTAAGGACAGGGATTGACACAACAAATTCATGGCCTTCGTCATTGAAGGTGGCCATCAATCGACGAATAGCAACTTCTTCTTTGGTGCAGCGTTGCATAAGAGCCCAATCTTCTCCAGTACTCATAGTATTGACACTTCCACACTGCAAAACGATCTCTTGTTCATTGATTCTTACCCAATCAGCCTCGTTATATTCCTCGAGATCATGTACTGGTACGAGTTTGAGGTCCTTAGGGTCGATATAATGTGGCTCTTGTCTACCAAGCTGAAAATTTGTTGTGGCGTCATCGTTAATGCCGATTCTTCCATGAATATTGCTCAAAAGGTGAGTTATGGTTTGATAATGACCAAAGAGCATTTGATTCTCTTCGGAAAATTCGACTGAAGCTTGGTTGGAAGGAAATGAATCATGGGAAGCAACTGCCTGACTTGGGCCCACGAGGACTGCAAGGCCAGTCGCGCTGATGAGGGTTGATAACAACATCTTGGAATTTGACTGTCTGGTGTGTGTGCGTAAGAGTTTGTGTATGAGAAGAAAGAAGAGTTAAGCATGTACGTAGAGAAGACTTTATATATGTATATTTTGCTTTGGAAAAAAAGGATCAACCACTTATCACAACGTCACCTTCCTTAAAGTTTAGCCATACTTCCAGTGAACTATCTACTATTGAAACTAAGATGTATGTAGCTTCATAAGTAGTACATTGGTCACGAGATCAATTCTGTCATTCTCCTATCAAAACTCTTATAGTAGGAGACTAGCATGGAACGATCTTGCTTAAGACAACGACATCTATCAAGCTTTCAAATGGATGACTCTTCAGAGCCTTTGGAAAGTTAAAAAAAACAGTTAAAAAGGAAACTAATAGAGAGATGATGGCCAAGTAAGACTTTAGCTCAACATCTGACGTGACTCCAGAGCTCTCTAGTTCTTTCCTAGCAAATTCTCGGCGCAAAATAGGTAAAGTGATCATCACTTGATGATTCTGGTATATGTGTGCATCAAGAAAACCACTGAAGAATCTAGAATGTCAAAATAGCAAAGAAAAATGACAGAATCAGAGGTTCATCCAGTTTTACATGATGCTCAATATCGTTTGTACTCACGATGAAGATGAAAATGCATTGAGATTTGATATGGATCAATGATGAATCATCAAACCGTTGATCGTAAAATTAATAACGAAGCCCGGAGAATTTCGCTGGTATTTCTAGCTAGTCTCTGAGAGGATTAGCAGAAGCTGTCATATCTGCGATGACTAATACAAATTCCTTATCTTTCTTTATCAGTGAGTAACACAATGTGATGGAGACCTCTCTAATCGTCGGCGCGTAGATATTACCCCTCCATCAAAGAATGATGGCATAAAGTATAACTTCGTTAACATGAGGCAGCTGAGTTAAGTTTTTTTCTATAAGTTTGGTAGGATATTGAAATATTTTTTTGGTTCTTCTTTTCATTCTTTCCATCGTCGCATCTCTGTCACTTATCTTCATCCTATCATCTCCACATTCACTCTACCAGGAAGGAAGTAGATAGGCAATATCAAGAGGAGGCTTACCATTTCTACATACACAAGTTTGATATCAATGGCAGCAGGAATGAACGCAGAGATGACAGAGCCAACTCTCCCCGAAATTTACAATGCATTCTTCTACGGCACTCTCGTAAGTCTCTCTCCCTGTGTCCCTCTCTCTGATTTTCATACTCCCTTTTTGCCCTCCACTTCCATCCTCTACTCCTCCTACCCTCTGTTCCCATTTTTTCTCTACTTTCTTCACCCTCTGTTATCTTACTATCACTAAGTCTTTCTCCCAATCAGATGGCTCCCGAAGTTCTCTACCGTGTAATATACGGTGCCTCCAATCACCCATCCACTTCTCTAACCATCACCCCCGCCCTTCTCCATGACTACTGTCGACACCGTGTTAGCTTCGCTGACTATCCGGCCATAATCTCCGAAACAGGTCATACCGTCCGTGGTACCTATGTAACCGGTCTTACGCCCTCCAACATGCGAAATCTAGATTACTTCGAAGGATCTCAATATGAGCGAAAAGTAGTCACTGTAAAGCTCCTGACCCCAAAGGATAAAAGTACGCACGGCGCCAATGCAATCATGGCCGAAGCTATAGAAACGGGAGAAGAGAAAGAAGCGCAAACATATGTCTTTACAGATCTGGATGCTTTGGAAAAAGGAGAATGGGATTTCGAATTCTTCAGACGAGAGAAATTGAGAAATTGGGCGGATGAAAGTGAGGAGTATGCCGGTTTGTGAACACGCTCTTCTTGAAATGAAGGGGAAGATCTCACTAAATCCAGGAATTTAGAAGTTGATGCGAAGGCTGCGAAAAGCAACGAGAGCGAAATTGGTATTCATGGTTTCCTTGATCAACCAGATCCTACTGGCGGGCGAGGCATTAAAACGGCTATGGCAAAGGAGTTGAAGGAGTTAACAGATACAAAGAGAGAGGAAGAATGGATTTTGGAGGAAAAGAAGAGAATTGCAAGAGAGAGGTCTAAGTGCCAATGTACTATCGGATAAATGAGCATTCTTGGGTTGGTTTGGAATTTGGGAAAATGCATAAGATTGAATGTTGGTGCATTGGGTGCCTAGCATTTCGTTGTTAGTTGGTCACATTTCCTTTTTTCAGCACTGAAAATGGAGCACAGGAAGGATAGACTTAGATTTGCAGACAAATGATACACATTCATTGCATAATCAAGCAGTGGAAAATCCCAATTTCCTAGCTATATCCTCTCTATAAAATTCTTTACCTGTCACTTGTTTGTAGCACCTGAATATATATAAGTATATCTTCTGTTTTAACCAGTGTCATGAATTTCTTGAAATAGAAGGCTGATTTACTATATCCAATAACTCCATCTCAATACATACACCACCATCTATAAATGCGCCATCGCAATGCCCGAATAAACTAGAAAAGAAATCTATCCCCGACTACCTTCCCTAATCTCAAAACTCCCTATGTAAACATCATTTCATATCAGTTCAGGCAGCCCACTGTCTCATCCACAACTCCATCCAGGCTCCATTGACCGGCTCCAATTGTCCCAAATTCTCACTCTTGGCAACTGTCTTCTCTGTCTCCAAATTCGCAAGCGGAGCTCCCTCTGTCATCCCTTCGTAAAATTCCAGGAGTTTGATACCCCGGTTCTGGGCGATTTCTCCGCGCTCGGCAGATTCGCGGAGGAGGGCGACCCATTCTTCCCAAGATACGATCTTGCAGTCTGCGCCGATTTGGGAGGTGAGGATAGGAGAGATGGTGGACCAGGTTATGGAGGTGGGGTTTACGAGGTGGTAGAAGGGGGTTTGGGTGGAGGTGGAAGAGGGGGAAGGTTTGGAGAGATCGGCTAAGTCGAGGATTACGTGGGAGAGGATGTCGACAGGGATCCAGTCGATACGGGTCATTGCTGCGAGGGTGGTGGGAACGGCTTTCATGTATTGGGATGTTGAGACGATCTAGGATGTTTTGTTAGGATTATGCTTCTTTGTCTCTTCAAAGGGGAGATGAAAACTTACAGTAGGGAACCATTCCTGGATATTCCATCTTCCCTTCTCTTTCCTCACAGGTCCAGCTACCTGTCCAACACGAAGTACCTGCGTGCGTACACCACCAACTTTATTAGCTTCCACCAAAAGCACCTCAGAGATAAGTTTCGAAGAACCATATCCCATGGCCGCTGCATTCCAATCATCAATGATGAGTTCTGGGATAGGCTTTTCCCAGTTCTTTCCCTGTGTAACACCGATCGAAGAGATAAAGGACACAATAGTGTTATTCTTGCTTTGTGCCGCGAAATCAATAAGATTTCGTACGCCTCGGATATGAGGTTCGAAAGATGCGAGACTTAAGTTAAAGTCTACTTGCCATTGGCTATGAATGAAATGAGTGGCATTGTTCAACAATTCATCATATGATTCCTGGTCGAGGCCAAAACGTGGTTGCGACATGTCTGTCTTGAAGAATGTAACTTTGCTGAAATCGGTATTGAGACCATGGCTTGAGCTGGCTCCTCTTTGTCTCTCTTCGCCGTTGACAGCTCGGTTAAGTGCGTAGACTCTGGAGACGTGTGGTAAAGCGACTAAATCGTCGAGCAAGTAACTACCCATGGATCCGGTACTTCCTGTCAAGACTACAGAAATCTTAGCATTTGCACCATGAGCAGCGGTACCGGAAGTCTTGGTTGGTAAATCTTTGGCGTATTTCTCAAACATTGCTTGTCTCTCATCGAAGTCGGTCTTGGAAGAATCTTCTTGGTCTTCCGAAGGATGAGCAAGTTTAAAGACGACTGATGCGAGGGATTTGACGGTGGGGTTTTTGTAAATGGTACTAGCTTGCAACTTCTCGGTCTCGACATTGTCCTTCTTCAAGGCTGCTCGCAATTGTCTCAAAAGAGTAAAAACGAGTAAAGAATCGAATGATCCACTTGCAAAAACATCCTCATCGATACTAAGCTCACTAACGCTAGCTATCTTAGCAACCAAATCCTTCAATGTAGAAGTTAATGATTCTAAAGAACTAGTATCGAGACCGCTATCATCATCGCCTTCCGTGTCGGAGAAGAGTTCTTCAATTTCCGGTTCGTAAAGTTTGATTGTTGCTGCACGTTGAACAGTACCCTTTCCAGCGCGCAAGAATGGCTTGTCGGGTTTAGCAAACATAACAAAGCCATCCTTGATTTGACCGTGGGTTGGCGAGCCTTTGTTTGCAGCGTCGATGGAAGGTTGAATACGAGAAATCAAATCCTTTTTGTTACTTTCAGTTACTTCAACTGAGTTGATCAACTCGATGATGACAGCAGGTTGGAAGCGAGCTTGGCCAATAACGATTGCTGAGCGGACTAATTCGTGTTCGTTGATAGTTTGTTCCACTGTGACGGGGTTCAGCTTCTCGCCGTTTGAGAACACAATGATATCATCTGCTCTGCCATGATAGAGCCACATGTCTGGTTTTGTGGGGTGTTTCGAATATAAATCATTTGTAGAAATTTCGTTGAGCTCGGGGAAGGTATGAAACATTCCTTGTAACTTTTCCAACTTTGGATCTCGGACAACAAACATCTCATAGAGACCGTCACCTCTCTCTACAAATCTAAGACCATTGTCGGCGTGGAATTTGAAATAATTCCAATCCTCTCTTCCTGTCCAAATGAGTGCGAAAAGGCTAGCTTCTGTGCTTCCAATCAGATTGTGAAGCATTGTGATCTTTGTGAGAATATCTCCAGCTTTTTGTCCAACTGGTCCACCGCCAAAACAAATGTACTTAATGTTTTTCTTTTGAATCAACTCTAGACTTGAGGAAGAGAATGCAATTTCTTCGACTGTTGATGGAGCAAGCATCATAGAATCAATGCCAGCATGCTCAACCATATCGTCCACCAAACTGGTAGTTACTGGAGCTGATGGTGATGCCAACACAATTTGAATGTCGTGGTACAGCGCGCTGAAAAGACTTGTAAAAACACCGGCAGCATGGAAAGTTGGGAAACTTGAAAAGGCCTTAGACCCTTTCCACAATTGCGTTTGAAGGGCTTCTCCATTTTCGCATTTCACCAAGCTTTGTGCGTCCAGAACCGCACCTAAAGCGTGTCGAACAATAATAGGCTTAGGAAGACCTGTTGATCCAGATGTGTGCAAGACAAGAGCAGGCTCCTGAGATGCCTCTGCCCATGTTTTATTGTAGGCATAATGTGGAACTGGTGTTTCGTCGAGGAAGAAATCGAGTTCTGGACAGTCGATAACAGTCATAGGACGGACCTTAAGGACTTCACGGATATTGCCAGTACTATGGCTGGGTAATAACCAAATGTTACACTCGGCTTGTTTTATGACATTGAGATGTCCTTCGACACTATTTCTTGGAGAATTGAGGAGGATCTTGTAACCTGCTTTGACGAGTGCTATGGCAAGGATGTGATATCTCAGATCCCCTTCCAAATAGTTAGCACGCAAGCTTAAGGCGATCAGATATATATTCTAGACTTGCCTGGACCAATATATCCTACGGATGGGAAGTTCTCGCCCTTTCCAAGCAATTTCTCAATCCACCAAGCAGCTCTGTTCACTGCATTGGCGAGGCGCTTTTGTGATACCTCGACGAAACCATCTACTGCTTTGGTGGTTTTCGCATAAGAATATATGACACGATTAGGATCGCTTACAGCCTTTTCGTCAAGCAAGGTGGGTAGTAGACGCTGTCCGTAAGCTGGAGTTTGTCTTTCCATGTTTATGTGGTAATGAATCGTAAGTCAAGTAATAAATAGGAAGATTTGTATAGTTTGTTATTATTGGAAGTGAATATGTCAAGTTTATTGTAATGCTGTAAGAAGATGATGATAAAACGATAATGATGATGGAGTGAAAGGAAGATTTTGATATTCAGGAATGTGATACTTATATCTCCAGAGCCCCTTATAAATTGGAGACTTTTCACCCATCTCATGAATGAACGACGACATATCTCCCCTCCATTAACACGCACCCACACAAACTCAAAATCGGAGTGTATTCGATGATTAATTATGTTCCGATCCGCCTGGCGGGTATATCGGAACTGACGGGATGATCCATACAAAATTCAACAAAAGCCTTCACTAATAACGCAAAAGCCTTCACTAATAACGGCTGTGGCGTCCATTAGGCTTTGCCAAGAACGGCAGGGGAAAGGTGCCGCCCGTCAAATTGATTAATTAGCTCACCGTTACGATTGAAGCTAGCATCAGCAAGATCAGATGTGGAGTTTGTGACAGGAATTTTGCCGATCTACCCTCTCCCAATCCATACAAGCTTCTCGAAGCTTTTAGAGACAAGGTCGCCTTGATAGCTATGCAAGCAGTGCGGGGGGGACTCTTGGGTACTAACACCGGCAATCAGAAAAGGATATCGGCGTTGTCACACAAAATGGTGGATCAATCATCGAAGAAAATTCTAGAATCCAGATCAAACTAAATCAAGAGTTCATCGCCAAAAAAAGATCGGGTAATTTTTCACGTGATATTGCCGAAAGAATCCCGTTGGTGTATTGAAGAGACTGGGAGTAAAAGCTTGATTACTTGATATGATGGACAGATCATGGACTGAACTACCACTAGATGTAACCCACCTGCCTGCATGAATGATTGAAATGCTGCTCAGTGCCTCGTATGCCTCAGACGATATGTACGAAGGTTGGAAGGGTAAGTATTATAAAACACACTAAAAAGTGATTGTGTTTTTCCCTATTTTTAGGCTTTAGGCTAATCAAATCACAATGTTAGTTGAACATCTATATGGTGAAATATAGTAGGCGAAAGTATTGTAAAAAATCATATTTCATTTAAATTTTAGTCAAAATCATTAATTTTAATTCGATTTCGAATTCAAAGTTTTATTAGGAGTCTATTTAATGTCTATAGAAATTTTTCAAAGCTTTAAAAGCTATAAAATCATCAAAATTGATGATTTTTTTGAAAAAGCAATCAAAGGCTTCAAATTTTCGAAAATTGAGGGGGATTGCAATATCTATTCGGATCGCTTAAAGTAGGGCAAAATCTCTAAAAATAGTAAGGTTTTAGTAAAAGTGGGTTTTACAAGACTTACCCATATAACCATTGTATAACCATTATAATTGATCAATCAATCCTCCTGGTGTCACATCTTGCGCACTGAGTACGAATCATCGTTTCCTCAATTATGATTAAAAATAAATCCTTATCTATCACAAAGTAAAGTAAGTTTAAACGACGTCATTCTTATACGAGATTGGTTCGTCTGAAATGCAACGTGGATGATCCCATATATCATATATGCACTTGATTTCTTTCTGCATGGAAAAGGTAAGAAAGACAACGAACAATCAATGTGAGTGGAAGAAATAATTGACTTTCGGATCCAGAGCGGAAATATCGGCAACATACATCATCAACACACATCGGATTGCAGTGAGTGCAAAAAAATCTTTGATATTAATGCAAATGTAACCCCTGAAACATGCGTTATATCGATGCAATATGATCATTAAAGCGTGAGGTGGATACACGGGAGCAAGCGTGAAACCGTAGACAATCTGCGGTCAGTTAGTCTAAACACTTTTGACATTTCCAGTGGCATTTTGAACGAATGATATTTGATTTTACAAACATGATCTTGTGCCAGCATAACGCTTTCCCATACAAATCCCCTCGAATATCAATATAATATCATATTATTTCGATAGTCTGCCGTCACAGCCGAAGTCTTCATTCAAACCAAGGAAGGCTTCTTTTTAATCCCCAACGCAGCAGCATGATCTTTTTTCTTTTTTACAACTCGTTTGAAGCTGGGAGGTGGCATTGCTAATGCCTCTTCTTTGGTAATCTTTGGTGCTGGTCCTGCACCGACATCATCAGCATCATCCTCTATAATCTCTTCCATAGCCTCCTGTCTCCTCATGAACGCCCTGCGAGCCGCCTCTTCGTCTTCTCTTTCCTGTCTTTCTCGTTCCGAGTCAACATTTTCTCGTGTTACAGTGACCTCAGTTCCATCCTTTCCGACCCGTTCATTCCTTGCGTTTCTTGTGCGAATTTCATCCAATGCATCGGCAACAGCCATTTCTGTTTTTGCTTCTGCTGTTTTATCCTCTAATTCTTGCATAGCATCTCGCTCTTGTTCTTCTCTCTCGAGACGATCCAGTCTCTCCTCATCACTTTCTTGAAGGCCACCTCCATTCACACGCCACGGTTCGGTATTTCTTTTCGCGCCACGCTCGCACTGATAATCCATGTTTTTGGGATCCGTCTTGAAGGTAATTTCGCCGGAACATCTTGTACATTTGATGTAAAACCTATAAATTGAGATAGCCAAGTATTTCTCCTCCGTAGTTTCTTTGCGCGCGTTGAACTTCCGCCCTTTGTAGATATATTCTCCACAAGCTGTACATTTCATGGGAAATGGTGCCATCAAACGGACTGTCTGTACTTTTGGGCCAACTTGTTTGGGAGCGCGCGACTTAACAATCTTCGAAGGATCGAAATCGGGTGGGTAATATTTGGTGAGAACTTTTCGCTCGGACATCTTGAATTAAGCTGCTGTCAATGATCTGATTGTTATCGTAGTAGGTTTGTAGGTATGGTATCCAAAGTGGATGAGGGTAGTTTCGATTCTGAGCTGGCGATGCAAGATGGATAATAGGTGAGAGACAAGACAAGGCGACGAAGTTCTGGATCAAATTGATAGCCCAGTCTAGTATACGTTATGTAAGCCTTTATCGCCTGGCCTCGTGAAAATCGTTGATAAAGATCTCAGCCTCGCGTCACCCCACGCGACTGCCTCGCTATGAAAACAGACAATAAATCTAATTTTGTACCCCTTCGTAATTGATACCCTTTGACATTGATCATAATAATCTTGGAATTTGATTGTATGGGTACAATTTACGATAAGATATGGAGAAATTCTTGAGAGATTGGCGGCAGGATGCTATGAACAAGCACCAATACGACTCGGCAATATTTATTGGAGATAAATTGCTAGCTATAACAAGTACCACCCCATCGATACTCCTCTTGGTAACTTGTTGGTTCTAACCATTTCATAGAAAGTGATAAAGATGCATTTTGGCTTGCACAAGTGCATTTCTCCACGGGAAACTACACAAGAGCTCAGAGTTTCCTCACCAAACAAGACTTAATAGCTCGAAATCCATCCTGTCGGTACCTTGCAGGCCATTGTTTGATAAAACAATCGAGATTCGAGGAGGCTTTGAGTATACTCGGCGAGAAGAATCCTACACATTTAATATCAACGGCCGGTCACAACAGAAAAAAATTACAGCATACGAGAGGCCATGCACGAAATGGATCAACGACACAGAGCAGTCGGCATAGACAAGATGAGATAGCAAAAGATGAAGCTGCAAATGTCAAATTCGAAGCTGCAATGTGCTTTCTACGAGGACTTTGCTATGCTAAACAAAATGCTTTCGATAGAGCGAAAGAATGTTACAAAGATGCTGTTCGAATAGATGTACAATGCTTCGAAGCATTCGAGCAGCTTATGAAGAACTGTCTTATGTCACCAGAAGAGGAATGGCAATTTCTAGAATCCCTGGATTTCGATACTATATCCGTTACGGACGATACTTCATCCTCTCAAGAAGCTGCCGAATTCACAAAAATGCTTTATACTACTCGACTTTCGAAATACAAGAACCCAGCAGCGTTTACAACAGCGACAGAAACTCTTTCAACACATTACAACCTTGCTACAAATCCAGATCTTTTATTATCTAAAGCGGATCTGTTCTTTACACAATGCAGGTTTAAGGATGCTTTAGCTATTACAAATTCTATTCTCGAGGAAGACAAATACAATTTTAGTATATACCCTTTGCATTTAGCATGTCTATACGAATTACAACTGAAGAATGCTCTGTTTCTCGTAAGTCCATGGTCGTCCTTCTTTTTTTTAAGCATAATTAGATTTCTTGACTTCTTATTCATATCTCGCAATGGCGCATCTTTTGGGGATGGACCTAGAACGGCTCAATCTTTTTCGTGGAATTTGTAAGGAAAAGTTATGACACAACATAAATGCTGACATTTTCATTGACAGGTATCACACGATTTGGCGGATAATCATCCAGAAGAGCCCTGTACGTGGCTTGCAGTAGGCATATATTATTTGGCCATAAACAAAGTCGCTGAAGCACGACGTTATTTCAGCAAAGCCAGTATGATGGATCCTCATTTTGGACCTGCTTGGATTGGATTCGCCCATACTTTCGCAGCAGAAGGAGAACATGATCAAGCAATCTCGGCATATTCGACAGCAGCAAGGCTTTTTATGGGCACTCACTTGCCCCAACTATTTTTAGGCATGCAAAATCACATGCTAAACAATATGACTCTAGCCGATGAGTTCTTGAAAACTGCATATGAACTCTGTAAAACCGATCCATTACTTCTGAACGAGATGGGAGTAGTATTTTATCATCAAGAACGACTCGAAGATGCTGTTTTGATATTAAGGAAAGCTCTCGAAATTGCTGAAGAGATCGACAGTGATCCACAAGCTTGGATATCCACTCGCTCGAATCTCGGTCATGCATATCGACGTCTTCATCAATGGGATGCCGCTTTGGCAGAATTTGATGCAGTACTTCGGCAGGGCGGAAAAGATCCGGCTATTTTTTGTGCGAAGGGTTTGGTGTTAATGGAGCAGAGGAAACCTTTTGAAGCCGTTTTGATGTTTCATGAGGCACTTGCTATTTCACCTCAAGATGCTATTGCGACCGAATTGCTTAACAAGGCGTTGGAAGAAACGGCTATTCATGGTATCAACGGTAGTAGGATTTTTAATGATGAGGAAGATGAAATTGAGAGGGAATTATCATTGAGGAAAGATGAGGTTTTGGCAAGTTTAAGACCAAGCAGAATGAAAGGGAAGGGGAAGTCGAGGAGCAAAGTGATGGTAAATGAAGTCAATTCGATGGAGCTTAGTGATGGTGATTAGTGTTCTTTCGATGGATTAGTCAAGGAGCTGGGGTCTGGGAAAGGTGGAAACGAGGAGGAGGTCTGAGATGGGGAACTCTCGCTCCTTTACACTTGTTGGAGTTTTGTTTCTCTTTTAGGGGCGCATGATGGTGGGACGGAAGGCGATTGGGACAATAGCAGAATAAATGGGTAAAGAAGGGGTGAAAATGCATTCTAAATGGCGTATTGCATTTGAAACTTGATTACCTGTTCGCTAATGAGGAATGGTTGTTGATCAATTTAGATATACACTTAAATAGGGGTTTAATCAATTCAAGGGTTGTAGTAATATACACGAACCTACAGATAATAAAGAGTGAGTGATATCCAATTACTTTTTCCGCCGAACTCCTAAACCCATGTGCCATGCAACCTGAAGCCCAAATCGAAAATCATAAGCTCGTACTCTCAGTCCTCTGATTTCTTTCATCTTCATCCCATTTCCCCTCCTTGACTCCATACCTCCAACCTAAATACCCCAGGACCCCCATAGCGCTCCCTGCACTGATACCCCCAATTCTCATCCTCCAATCCACCAGAGACCCAGGTTTAAACTTCCAAAGAGCACCAACTATCATACCGCCATACATCCAATCGTCAGATTCCATCTGTCCTTTATTTTCTAGAAGACGCCAGCTGCGATCCTGATATTCAATATCTGTGCGTTCGTACATACGGGCAATAGTTGCGAGGGTGAGGAGAGAAGTGACGCCGAGGCTGTTAGTGCCCATGGAGCGGAGATTGAGGAGTTGGGAGGGAAAGGAAGAAGTTTGGGAGCGGGGAAGTAGGGAGGCAGGTAAGGGGAGTTTCTGATAGATAAGGCTGCTGGCGGATATGAAGGGGGTGAGGAAAGCGGCGGTGGGGGGACCGCGAGTGAGGATGTGGGTCCAGAGGATAAGTCCGGAGTGAGGTTGGTCTTCGGCGTAGGGGGGGTGGGGCCAGTAGCGGGACATTTCGAGAGGGGCGAGATATTGGATAGTAGTCTTATCGATGTTTAGGGTCGGAAAACTAGAGTTTGATCAGGTAATGTTGTATTTATATTCATTGATCGATGGGGTGGACTTCAACAACCCTTGTAGCCTTACTTTGTCGGATAGTGAAATTTCGCTAAATGAGATGGAGAACAGGGATTTAGAGGAAGAGTATTATCCGGCATGGAGTTTCTTTGATGCCGATGCTACTTTTAATAATATCCGCAGAGGGGATCGGAGATTGGGGAGGTAAAGAAATGCGGATTAAAAGTGGTAGATGTTACGAGTTTGTCTTTGATAGATAGTAAATATTGGGAATACTGTATAGTATCAAAGTATTGCTCTCGTTGAACAATAAGGGGTAGATAGCCTAGTGTTAGCCACGTTATTTCGGTGGTGTGACTTTGTCTTTGTTACCTTTCGGATTTTAGCTTGATGGTGATTTTACATAGCAATTGATGTGTCAATACATCAACAGCTTCGGATGGACCTTTTCTATCATCATAACACACATAAACTCACTTATATGGTACTTTTTATCTTATTCAAGCCTCATCGAGTGTATTAGCATCACTCGTCTAGCGGATCCTCAACATGAAGAAGCAGATTGATACCGGGGTGAATTAACCTTGTCCCCACATCCCGCCATCCCGCCATCCGGCACGATCTGGGGAAGTTCTTCCCCACACAGATACTTGCGTAGTTCCGCGGCTATTAGTAGCTAGACAACAAGCCTAGCTTTTGAAGACCTCCTTCTTATCATATCAATTTGCTTCGGCATCTAATCCTTCATTCCATCGTTTCGTCAGAGTTTCAGGAAATCATATACAGATATGAGTACCTTGAGTTTACCCAGAAAGCTCTGGGAGCATCCCAGCCCCAAAAGTACAGCTATGTATAAACTGATGCAGGAAATCAATCAAAAACACAATCTTAAGATCGATGTAATTTAACCTACCTTTTTCCTGTCTATAACATACTGATTGATAACTAAAGGACTTCTGGGATCTCTGGCAATATTCCACTGCCTATCGAGCTCAATTCTGGGATCAAGCTTTCCAATTTCTCAATCCAATCTATAGCGGCTCATACCCAACGGTTGTTGATGAGAATGCCCCCATAGATTCCATACCGCGTTGGTTCTCGGGTGTATATATGAATTTTGCTGAAAATATCTTGTATTCGCGAGTATCCGGACATGCATCATCTCATAGAGTTACAATTGGGAAAGAAGATGATAAGATTGCTTTGACTGAGGTTCGAGAGGGAGGAACAGAAATACGTGATATTAGTTGGGGGGAGTTAAGGAAAGGAGTAGCGGAATTAGCTAGTGCTATGAAGGAATATGGCGTTGGGATGGGTGATAGAGTGGTAGTTGTGGCTAGCAATTCTTTTGATACTTTGAAGGTTTTTCTGGCCGTAGCATCGCTTGGGGGTTTGTTCAGTAGCAGTTCGACAGATATGGGTGTTCAAGGTGTTTTGCAACGGACTTTACAGGTTGAGCCAAAGGTATGTCTAGCTTTTTCAAATGAAATATGTGACGTGAAAAATTAACATACACACAATAGTATATTTTTATGGATGATTGGGCCGTCTACAATGGCAAGACAGTTGATCTTCGCGAAAAGATGGTCGCGATTGTGCATGGAATGAAAGATGTCAAAGAGTTCAAAGGAATGGTTTCTATGCCTAGATTTCAAACACCCTCAGATATCTCCGACATTCCTCGCACCCAAAGTCTATTCACTTACCTCTCAAAATCTACATCTCAAACTCTTACTTTCGCAAAAACAGCATTCCACGATCCTTTCTTCATTGCATATTCATCCGGTACCACTGGAACACCAAAATGCATCGTCCATTCCATTGGTGGCGCAATCCTCAGCGCAGCTAAAGAAGGAACTCTCCATCTAGAAACTGGCCCCCATTGTACGGCCCTTCAATACACAACAACAGGATGGATAATGTATTTTATGTCCATCTCCAATCTACTCACCGGATGTCGCATAGTTCTCTATGACGGAAGTCCCTTTCAGCCCGATCTCACTACTTTTGTAAAACTCCTCGGCAATTTAAAAGTTACGCACTTCGGGACATCTCCCAAGTGGATGGCAGAAATGCAGAAAAATGGGATTGCACCGAGGGATGTGACGGATCTTTCGAGTTTGCATTCGGTGACAAGTACGGGCATGGTATTGTCGGATCAGCTTTTTCAATGGTTTTATGATGTAGGATTTCCGAAAAGGGTGCATTTGGCTAACATTTCCGGAGGAACGGATATTGTGAGTTGCACTATATTCTAGGTACGTTGATTATGAGTTTGCTGATGATTCGAAAGGCAGGATCCTTTGGCCAAGGAAATCCCTTGACTCCAGTCTATGTTGGAGGAACTCAAGGTCCTAGCTTAGGTACACCTATCGCAGTTTACGATGCTCTCATCGAAAGTGGACAAGGCGTTCCAGTTGAACATGGCACTCCCGGTGAACTGGTAGCTCCCCACGCCTTCCCTAACATCCCCGCCTTCTTTTTCCGCGACCCCAGTGGTTCCTTGTACCATTCCTCCTACTTCTCGAAATATACTCACGTCTGGACTCATGGTGATTTCGTATCCATTCACCCCGTAACTCATAACTTACATTTCCACGGTCGAGCGGATGGTGTTTTAAATCCTAATGGTGTCCGTTTTGGCAGCGCGGAAATATATAGTATTATTGAGAAGTATTTTGGGAAGGAAGTTCGAGAGAGTTTGTGCGTGGGACAGAAAAGAGAAGGGGATGAAGATGAGAGGGTGATGTTATTTTTGGTAATGAGAGAGGGTGAGAAATTTAGTGAAGGGTTGAGAGAAAAAGTGAAAGAGATAATTGGAAGGGAGTTAAGTAAAAGACATGTTCCAAGGTGGATTTTCGAGGCCCCAGATATTCCTGTGAGTTCATCTTATTAAGTTTAAAAAAGACTGTCACTCTCGCACACTCAAACTAATCTTCTGCTCACCCATCTAGACAACAGTAAATCTGAAGAAAGTCGAACTTCCCGTTAAGCAAATCGTATCGGGGAAAATTATTAAACCAAGCGGTACATTGCTGAATCCAGAGAGTTTGAAATTCTTCTATCGGTTTGCGAAGGTAGAAGAGCTTGTTAGGGGAGAGAGGGGGGGGGTTAAGAACGAGGGCAAGAGAGAGGTTAAATTATAGAGAGATATATTGGAGATTAGAAAGATTGGAGAGAGGATACTAGAATATAGATTGATGATCAAGTAGTTTGAGTAGATTTGATTTAATCTTTTGGGCATTGTTTTAACATTTTTACCTTGCGAATAGTACTTTCAAAGAAGATCGAGCATTATCTCTTTCAATTGATGGATGGAAGTAGAGGAATGAAGGTAGATATGTTGATGGCTGCAAAAAGACATTTTTGTCAGAACAAAATATCAAACTCCCAAAACTTACAGCCCAAGCAGCAAAACATAAACCCACGAAAACTTCAAAATAGATGCTATTGGATGTAGGACGTGGTATTTTCGTATTTAAGAATTTCTCTAACCAAATTTACTCATAGGAGTTGAGATCCGCCAGACGTTTATTTCTTTATTCATTTTTTGGAAAGATGAAGAAAAAGGGTAGTGATATCTCACCCGCACGCACCGAAACCTCAAAATCACCTACCATAACATAAACACACATATATCCCACGCTATTACACCATTTGGATAACCCAAAACTTCAATAAAAAACAAACACACTTCCTACCCTGACTCTGAAATCCGGTACCGTCAAAAATAGAATCAAATAACAATACAAATCCACCCCATCCCGTCCCGATTGTTTTAGCTCCTTCATTGCCCAGAAAATGACATTTGATGATATCAAGCGAGCTCCGAGGAATATCATCAAACCAAGCGGTCACTATATCCTAGGCGTAGTATCCACGACAATAGTCAGCTCATCCTCCAACTCTTGCGGTTGAGAAGCTGGTATCTCATCTTGCTGAGCCGCCTTCAGCCGTTTTCTTTCACTTTCACTTGGATTCTCAATATCATGAACTCTCTTCATTGGATTGCTCATAAAGTCGTCGAAAAAAGCATGGTAGAGTTCTCTTTCTGTGTTTTGTTGAATAGTTTTTAGTTGCTCTGTTTCATGTACACATGAATCCTCGATATTATCATTTTTTCCTGTTGAGCTACTTGTAAGATCATCGAAAAAGGTATGATCGAGTTCTGTTTCTGTATTTTGCTGAATCGTCTTTGGCTGCCCTTTTTTAGTCACACACGAATCCTCGATGTCACAATCTTCCTTTGTTGAACCGTTCATAAGATCATCGAAAAAGGAATCGTCGAGCCCCCCTTCCACATCTATTAACGAAATACCCATGTCACTATTACAGAACGGCGGAACGACCTCAGGAATAGGAGTCGATTGGATTGGAGATTGTTCAAGTTGGCTACCTATCATGGCTTCATGATCCTCAAAATTCGAGCCAGTGTGGTTATATATATTTTCGCCGGCATGTTGGTTTGAAAAGACCAAGAATTCCTCCTCCAAGATTGCGGTAGGTTCCCAGGAATATAACCAATTCTCATTGATCCTATCTTCTCGTGAGACAGCTCTAAGCCTGTCGAGGAGTTCGGGAGCTTCCCATTTCCGTTAATTTCTTCAATTAGCTTCAAATATACCACTCCTATGTGAATTGCCCGGCCGAATTTCAACAAGTCTAAATTGTACCAGCCTCTCAAGTTTATCATAGCCGCATCTTCTGAGGGTAACAATTCTTTCAACTCTGAGCTGGTAAAACTGCCGTCAAAATACCATCCCTATCCAGAATTTTTGGACCCCCGCAGCAAGATTTTCTCTACGTCATCTATGGTTAAGCAAGTTGTCTTGTTTAAATCTGACTTTATGCATTAGCAGTGGCAGACAGCAATTCTTGTATTCAGATATACCTGTTGCACAGGAAAGCTCAGAAATTACAGAATTTCGAAGGTTTCGATGCCTGCAATGAGCATTCGGACTGAGCCGATGATGATCATTGCCACTTGCCCAAAGCTCTCTCTATGATTATGCTTAGTGGATATTAAAACAAGGTAAAGTGTCATCTGTTATAATATATAGTGTGATTCTTTTCAAATTGGGGCAAGCAGGTACATTTCTTACCTAAAGTATATAACAATCGATCGCGTATACGACTGAAATGAAATGCAGGGCCGTGAAACCAACACCCATTTTTGTATTGGTAGAGTATTAAAACCACTACCACAAGCGGTCTTGCTTCCGGTCCAGAAGGATTATTGAACATCAAAACCCAGTGCAATGTTTCTATTGCGAGAACTGACCATCTACTCAGGGATGGTAATGGTGATGCAAATGATGTTTGATTGACTAGAATCCAGATCAACTCTCCCTTCCCAAAATCTATCTGTGGATGCCAGGGCCGAAAAGAGCCTCTTGTTGGAAGTTCCCACAAAAATCCTCTCAAATCCTCCCCCTTATTATCATAGAATTTCTGATGGCTTTCACTAAGAGCGTACTCCTTTAGTCTATGCAGGAACAATAAATAGAAGTCTGTGATGAACATCTACTTTTTGAAGAATGTAATTGCTCATAAACCTCGATTGCCAATCTTTCGGCTTGAAGACTTTCCATCTTATCCGCTGACTGAACGTTTGTATGTGGGTGGGACATCGTGATCGCATTGAATAATGACGAGAGTTGTAATGACGAGAGTTGAGATGACTATTGCTCTTCAAATACAGGTGACACTTTCAACCCACAGTCTCGGGAGAAAATTTAAATCTGACACAAACAATATTCCAAAGGTATAGTGAGGATGGACTTGTGGGTCACTGCGTATGTCCTAATGCTGCTTTCCGTGAAACCCTTGGCATGATACCTGAATGGTTATTTTCTTTTTCGACACTCGGTACGAGTTTGGAAAGCACGTCGTAAGCTCCAATGTGCTTTCAGAAGTAAAGAAATTTGATATGTTACCAAAGATATTCAACAAACAATGCCTCAATCCGTTGAATCAACTTCCTCGGCGACTCCAGCAGGTATCTGTGGCAGAAAACTGCGCCTCCCATACCGACAGTAAAGCAAACATTCTGTCTTTCAAATTAGGTAAAAGAGATGAAATCGCTGTGGCTACCCGAACGAATTGGAATGATTCCGTGAGAATTTTCAAGAAATTGCAGCAGAATCATACTGGTATTGATTCGAGGAGAACTCGGAAATCATGAGCTGGATTTCACTGGATAGCAATGGCAACTTACATTAGGTATTTTGTGTTGATGCCATATATGCATGATATTTGCGTCATATTAAGAGCCGGACTTGCGATGAATTTAATTTAATCATCAGATGAAGAAACAACCAACAAACAGATGCGGTTTCCGTTATGTAAAGCAGCAGTAAGATATATCACGTGAAATACTAGTAAGGATAAACGCGGGGGATTTGCCAAGGGCTGACAGTTCGGGGTTCGGCAGAAATCATACCGGATTTCAAGAGTAGATATATCATGAGTGGCAGGAGTGAGAATTGTCAAGTTCAGAGAATTCAAACCCCATTGATTTCAATACAATCGAGACAAAAATGCCGCAAGAAATCTACAATGTTGCCTCGAGCGATGTTCGAAAGGCCATCGACTCCTTGATTTTCCAAATGGTTCATATCAAGGATGAATCTGGGAAATTTCTATTGAAATTGGAAGACGGCAGAGTTATAGATACCAAAGGATGGCAAGGTTGGGAGTGGACTCATGGTATTGGACTTTATGGTCTTTGGAAAGATCATTGCCTCACCGGTTCTCAAGACTCCTTGGAGATTATCGAAAAGTGGTTTCAAAATCGCTTCGATGAAGGGGGAACTACCAAGAATATCAACACAGTGGCCGCGATGTTGACGCTAGCATACGTCTATGAAGAGAAAAAGGTCAATAAGTTCTTGCCATGGTTGGAGAACTGGGCAGAATGGGCAATGTATGAGCTTCCACGAACAAAATATGGTGGAATGTCACACATGACATACAACTCGACCAACGCTCAAGAATTGTGGGACGATACACTAATGATGACGGTCCTTCCATTAGCGAAGATTGGGAGAGTCTTAAATCGACCTCATTATGTGGAGGAAGCAAAAAGGCAATGTCTCCTCCATATCAAATATCTATTTGACACCAAGACTGGATTATTCTTTCATGGATGGACTTTCGCAGATGGAGGACATAATTTTGCAAAGGCATTGTGGGCGAGAGGTAACTCTTGGTTAACAATTGTCATTCCAGAAATGTTGGAATTGCTCGATTTGCCAACCAATGATTCATTCCGTATTCATCTCATCGATACTCTGGAAGCGCAGTGTCAAGCATTGATTCAATATCAAGAAGACGACGGTTTATGGCGTACCCTTCTGGATCAATCTGCAGATACAGGATCTTATGTTGAAAGTTCAGCTACAGCTGGATTTGCATATGGTATATTGAAAGCATTAAGAATGAGATATATAGAGGGGGAGGGATATCAGAATTGTGCGATTAAAGCCATAAAAGCTGTGTTGGGAAAAGTTAATGATCAAGGAGAATTACTTGATGTCAGTTTCGGGACAGCAATGGGTCATACCTTACAGCATTACATCGATATTGATAGGACGAGTATGCCATATGGTCAGGCTATGGCGATAATGGCATTGGGAGAATTTTCGAGGGTTTTTATCTGATTGCCGTTAATTTATCTCATTTTCGTCAATTGGGTATAAATTTTGGTACAAGTTTAGAAAATCATGGAGGAAATGGACATGTGATCCGTATTACCCTCTAGATATAGATTAGCGTGTACGCGTCTGAAACCTTAGCATGTGCTAACAATTTTATCCATATCTTGTCCATGTGATAACTACAACCACAAAGCCGAAACATTAAACATTAAACATTGAACATCGAACATCGAACATTGAACTTCCGAGGCAATCCTCATCCATCAACAGGGAGAGTCTAGCATAGCAATCTTTGCTTTTACACATGTTTCTAAATGCATGACTGACATCCATCGGCTTCAGTACGCCCTGCAGAAAGCCTTGCAAAGGTTTCATTTGTCGGAAAGGAATACCTAAGTACGACCTTCCTCTGGAGCAATTCTGATTTGATCATGTGTCTTCATCCAATGGACTTGCTCGTCCGTCGTGGCGCGATTCGAGCGTGCGCGTAACACGGTATCGTTGATTCAGAAAAGCCAATATTTTCCGAAACATGCAACGCTGGCTTTTGGCTAAGCTTTTTCGGCAGGTGTCATTAAGACAGATCGAAATTCAGAATTATTAGCCATGGCATGAAGGCGCAGGAACAGAATTTGCGATTTGAAAAGGCCCGAGATTTTCAACAAGGCTATTTTATCCCCCTTTTACCCCGCAAATGAGAAATGGCTATTCGAATGTTTCTTGGGTCGGAAAAACTTTCATCCAATTTTATCCCATCCCATCTCATCTTATGATATCCACAACGCAGGTCCCAACATGCCCCCTTAAACAAATATGCTACCCCATACCTGAATAGGGTAGGTCTCTAGTAGTTGTATGGAGGCCTTGTTAATCCAATCATCTTGCTCGATCATGCGCTGAGAAGCCTGGGATGGTACATACCTTGTACTACTATCACCAGATGGCGAATGTAACCTTCAATTTTGAGGTCGAGTGCCGTGTTCAGGAAGACCTGAAAATCACATTCAGATTGTTATTCCCCGATAGACTCCTTTTCCTAAATTTTGCCGCTTGTTCACTGTCGATTTCTTCCTTTCATCTCTTCTGCAAGGCAGGCATCAAACTACCAATGAGTTTGGAAGACACAAAAGAGATGAAATTTTCAAATAATGAAACGTTACTGGGCCGAAGTGTCATTTCATGAAGACATGTGCCTTCTATTTTCCTAGGTTTCTTCCATCAATCTCTTCTCTAACCCCACGATCTTTCCCACACTCATCTCCGGTAGCTGAATTCCCCTTGTCACTATGCTCAGGAGATCTGAAAATCATGTTTGGTATCGCTACATGTGCCATGTATCGAATGGACTCTGTGCTGGTTGTTGCAGCCCTCGAAGTATCTATCCAGGGGCGAACCGAGTATTTTGGCATCAAAATTTTGTTATGCTCCAGGCAATCAATCAGATGATGAAACATACCTAAGTGCTCATAGTACCAATTCTCTCCTATACAAAAGCTTCATCTGCTACTTTGCTACATTCCATTATTTTGTACGACCAACCATCACTCCTTTTGTATATACCATCTTTTGAATATGATTTCCTTCACTTCATTTTGGATCATCTTTGGTCTCATTTCTTCATGTCTCGGTCAAGCCTATTGGTATGAGACAATTGCCCATCAGGGAGTCGCTCCTTATAATCCCCAAGGGACTGCATATCAAGTGTTCAGAAATGTGAAGGACTTTGGAGCCACAGGTATATACTCATAGCATCTTTAGACGTCAAATTACTGACTGATAGCCAAGGCAACGGTGTCACCGATGATACAGCTGCAATTAATGCAGCAATTGCATATGGATCTCGCTGCGTCGAAGGAGTTCCAGGAGTAGGATGTGCATCTGCCACTAACTCCCCAGCTGTGGTGTATTTTCCTGCTGGAACTTACTTGATTTCATCTCCCATTCTTCCCTACTATATGACTCAATTAATTGGAAATCCAAATGCTTTACCAACCATTAAAGCCACTGCTGGATTTGTGGGTCTAGCACTTATTGATGCGGACCCTTATGGATCATCTGTACCGGATTATGGAACTACGGATGTATTTTATCGTCAAGTACGAAATTTTATTATTGACACTACAAATATGCCAGCTACTTCTTTGGCACGAGGCATTCACTGGCCAACATCTCAAGCAACCAGTCTCCAGAATATGGTTTTTAATCTCAACAAAGCGAGTGGTACTTTGCATCAAGGAGTTTTCATAGAGAATGGTAGGTACCTCTTTTCGTTTCTTAGATACATATCACTAACAGAATACTATAGGCTCTGGTGGTTATTTGAATGATCTCATCTTCAATGGTGGTCAATATGGCATGAGTGTTGGATCGCAGCAATTTACCTCCCGAAATTTAACATTCAATAAGTAAGAATCTCGCTTCCAGAAATACTACCAATCTAACTATCATAGTTGCGGGACCGCTATATATCAACTTTGGGGTAATTACCATTTCATCTTTCTCTAATTATAATACTGACAATTTTAGATTGGGGATGGACATATATGGGATTATCGATCAACAATTGTGGTATAGGTCTTGATATGGCTGATGGAGGCTCGACAGCGCAACAAGTCGGATCAGTAACTATCATCGACAGTACCTTTTCTAATACTCCTATCGGTATCCTTACTGCCCGAAGCAGTACATCACTTCCTCTTACTGGTGGAAGTCTAGCCATCGAAAATGTGGTTTTCACTAACGTACCAACCGCTGTACAAGGTGCAAATGGTGTATCTTTAGCAGGAAGTACTAGTTCCATAACAGTCGCTGCTTGGGTACAAGGCAATACCTATAGCCCTACAGGTCCCACTTCAACTCAAGGTGCAACTTCTGCTTTCCCACGTCCAGCATCATTGCTCAGCGGTACAAAATATTACACTCGATCTAAACCCCAATACAATACTCTTGCAGCCACTCAATTTGCCAGTGCTCGTACAGCTGGAGCTAAAGGAGATGGAATAACAGATGATTCAGCTGCCATTCAAGCAATCATCACTTCTGCAACTGCTGCTGGTAAAGTGGTATACTTCGATTCTGGTATTTATAAGGTAACCACCACAATTTCTATTCCAGCAGGTGCACGAATTGTCGGAGAAACTTATCCCGTAATAATGGGATCCGGATCCTTCTTCACCAATATGGCTGCTCCTCAACCAGTTATACGAATCGGATCCACGAGTGGCGAAACCGGTGTTGTAGAATGGTCAGATATGATTGTATCGACTCAAGGCGCCACAGCAGGAGCAATACTCATCCAATGGAATCTCGCATCTCCATCTACCACACCTTCTGGAATATGGGATGTTCATACCCGAATCGGTGGGTTTGATGGTAGTAATTTACAGGTTGCTCAATGTCCTACTACGGGTACTCAACCGAATACTAATTGCATCGCTGCGTTTATGAGTATGCACATTACTAGTATTGCGAGTGGATTGTATATGGAAAATGCATGGTTGTGGACTGCGGATCATGATATTGATGATGTGATTGATACTCAAATTTCTATCTATAGTGGAAGAGGATTATCGGTCGAGAGTACTACTGGAAATTTTTGGTTGTATGTATTTCCTACTCTTGTCATTTATTGCAGACTGGCTAAAATTCATCTAGGATTGGAACAGCTGTGGAACACCACGCACTTTATCAATACCAATTCGCCAATACTCAAAATGTATTTATGGGATATATCCAAACAGAAACCCCGTAAGTATCCTCTCTAATTCCGTGTCATCCTTCAACAACCTTACCAATTCTTCCACCCTCCCCTCCACAATCACCCTAACCTCCAAAAGTTACTACCAACCCGTCCCCCAAGCAACCTCACCATTCCCCCCAGTCACCACCCTCAACGACCCCGATTTCTCCACCTTCTGCGCCGGTAAATCTGCTACCTGTTATGATGCATGGGGACTACGCATCTTAGATTCCAAGAACATTCTAGTCTACGGCGCCGGTTTTTATAGTTTCTTTAATGATTATAGTCTTAGTATGTTCCCCCCCCTTCTATCTCCCCTCCCCTCTCCCCATCCCAAAACTAACACCCCTCCCCTCCCCCCACAGCATGCTCCAACCACACCAGCACAACCTACAACAGCAACTGCCAGACCCAAATTTTCGGCATCGACGAAGGCGGGTCCGCGACGGAAGTTTGTTCCGGTTCGACGGTCTATGTATATGGATTGAATACGTTGGGGGTGGAAAGTATGATTGATATGGATGGTGAGAGTGTAGCGAGTTATGAGGCGAATGAGAATGTTTATGGGGCGAATGTGGCGAGGTTTGTTAGTTAGTTGGTGAGGGGGGAAAGAAGTGGGAAGGGGGAAGGGGGAAGGGTGATGTGTAAATATAGTAAGGATTTTCGTACATATAGTCTATTTTCATCCAATCACTAACTAGGTTCCAAACAAGATATCATCTCGCTCGTACTCAAATCTTCGGGAACATGAATCTAAACTTATCATACACACAAACAAGAATTCACATTCCAATTAACAGCAAGTAATCATCAATCTATAGTATGAATTTTCTTCCATCTTATCATCTTCGAAAACTTTGGATAGTGATCTTAAATTAAGAAATTTAAATAGAGGTTGGTTAATTGCGATAGAAAACAATCCGGCCGGTGAAATGATACATAGAACTCGCTAGTTGAATGAAGTAGGGAGGGGAATGAGAATGGAAGATTTCAATTAAGAGTTGGAAGTAATGATTTATTTCAGAGTAATAAGCAGACGCAGAAAAATGAATCAAATGAACAAATACAATCGAGAAGAAGAGTTTTCAAAAACCAAAACCAAAACGAATTACAATCAATCATACTAACAAAGCTCTGTACATACAATAAAAACACCCAGTATCAGTCCTCAATCCCCCTATTTTCCAACCCCACCATACAAATCCTAATTTGACTAAAGCCCAACCACCCTTCCACCCTTCATCTACCCCCCCTAAAACCTCTCCCTCCTCTTCCTCCTCTCTATCTCCACATTCTCCTCGAAGATCCTCGCCGCCTCCTTAGCTGCCTTCTCATCCTCTCCTTTCTTCCTCCTCCCCTCAAACCACTGTATCCACCCCTCAAAAGTACCCCCCCACAACTCCGTACACCCCTCCCTCATAATTTTCAACCACTGCAACTTCTCTTCCACCACTTGATTCCTCTCTTCCTAATCCTTCTCCATCCACTCATCACTACACACCACCGCCAGAGTCATGCACACAAAGCGACAATAAAAGGATATCGACGACGAACCCTGATTTCTCATCAGCCTATTTGCTGCCAAAGCACGGCATCTACTCAAATTGGGTTCCAACGCTGCAGTGTAGAGATGATACATGAAATTCAATTCTGCAAGTTCTCCTGCAAAGAACTTCTCGGGCCATTGTTTCAATTCCTCGATTCCCTCTGGCTTAAATTCATGGCCAATTGTCCAAGTAGGTAATGGGGGGAAGATTTTCAACCGTACGTCTTCGAGCTGGGCAAGGAGCTGGGCGAGTTGTTCAAGAGTCGCGATTACATTCTCATCTTTATTTGGTGCTTCGTCGACTCCGGTAAGTATATCATTGAGCAATCTACGCGTACCAACATTCCAACGAAAAAGCGTGGCACGACGATCTCGAAATTTTCCATGTCTTAATGCTTCCGTGGCTTCTAGGAGAACGAAAGTTTCTTTATGGGCTACTATTGCTTGCTCAAGCTTTGGGATGAGCAGTAAAGCTACTTCACTACGTTGTCCTGCATCAGCAGCATTTGATGGTTTTTGCAGCTCAATGCAAGCTCCCCGTATTGCGAAGAGCTTGTCTTCTTGCTCCTGAGTGAAGTCGTAGAACTTTTCTTCTTTTGATGTACTTGCCATTATATCATCTAAAAGTTTGAAGGCTGTCTTTCTTGAAGGTGAAAGTTGTTTTGATTGGTACACCGCGACCGATTCGGCTAATTCTTTAATCCTAGCTCCTTGTCTCCCTTCGTGGGTCGTAAATCTAGCTGTTTTCATCAACGCCGATTCGGGAACACCGTATTCATCACGGCCACTCCATTCAGACAGATATAGCGCTCCCCACCCATGTCTTATTGACCGAGCATGAATTGCTGAGAAGCCAAACTTCGAGTTGTGAAAGTTAGTAAAGTCTTGAATCTATTTGGTAGTAAGAGTAGAGGTGGGTAGTAGAACTTACCCGTCGAACAACAGTATCCCAAAAGCTCAATTTTCTCATATCCTCGAAGGTTTGAATCGGGATAAAGTAAGTATATAGCACATTATTGTATTCCGCAGCCAAATTCAGAACGATTGTTTCCATACATCGCAAGCTCGCATGACACCAACAGGGATAACTGGAAACCATCCTATATGCAAGCGGAGCTGCAGGTGCCTTGAAGACTGGTTCGATGATACCACCAAAAACCTAATGTTGATTAGCCAAGTATTTCAATGTTTATCCAAGTTCGTATAAATCACACTGTTTTCCATTTCATACCCCAATTCGCACTGAGGTGAATCCTCAAAATATGGTTCGTACCCATTGCGAAGCTTGATGCTAGGATCGTCAAGAAAGTCAAAACCAATTGCATGCGTTAGTTCATGAATTATAGTAATTGCTAAGTAATATTGGGCACCAGCTTTCTCTGCAGAGGTCAAGTCGTTTCTCAATAGTAAATCACAGATCTTGATGTCCAAAAATATCCAAACGACTTCTCTGTCATCACTATCCCATCCCATGTGAGTGACACCAAGACAATTGGTCTTTATAGGAGCGTCGTCCCATGGCATACGGTTGCCCGCGGCAAACCCCTATATTATTTTTTTGTGTAACGCTTTTAAACGTTTAGTAAAAGCCTTCTCGCATTCTTCTGAACCATTTGCCGTCCTAGCTTCTTGATCTCTGCGCCAGAATGTATAAAGACCGTCCGGAAGCGGAATTGTTGAAGTCCATGAATTCACCGGTTTTCGAGCCCCTAAGAGCATTGCATCTAACTAAGAAATAAGCCATTCAATTATCTTCACAAGATCTACCTGACCAAGTCGTGGGAGAGGGGATATACAAATGGTAAAGTATGCATTTCAGAAAGAAATGCACTTGCTAGTGTCAGAACTGGCATCATTTCCTTCAATATATAAGGGTTATCCATAATGTAATGACCACCTTCCATCACTTCGGGCGTTTGTAGAGGCCATTCCCGTTGTCTCCGCCCAAGTTTCTCCCACATGTTTTGTGAGAAGATAGGATGAATTGGAATTGATTCAAGATCTGCTTCTTCCAGAACTCTACCACTAACTATATCGAAATCGACAAGCTCCCGTATCGTGAATTCGCGGAGTTTCGATCTTTGGAATTCCTCGATGCGTTTTTCCTCTTCGATCTTTTTTAAATTGCCACTAGGGTGAAGGTAGCCTGTGGGAGACCACCCGCTGGCTGCAGAAGCATAACCATGTGGATGAAAATAAACTCGCTTCTCTCCATATTTGGTCCGACTAACATTAAAAATTGCGTTTGTCGCTTGTCCAAATTTTATTGTTGGCATTGTCGGCAAATTTGAGAATGTTGAAGTTATTAAGAGAAGTCAAAACTTCTTGTGACTTGATAATTTTGTTTCCTGGATGTACATTATGAAAAGTCTTTGTTAAATATTATTAAAAGTTAACACAACAACAAAGAGAAGCAATTCACGATAAAGATGTTCTTTGAAGGACTGGCCGTAAGGAGGACGGACAGTCCCAGGTCAATGATACGAGAGAGCGAGAACCTTTTCTTTCAAGTATAGAAAGAAACGGAGGGCTTTGAGGTACAGTAGCTTCACTGGAAGTATAGTGTATTCAATCAAGACCGAGTCATTTACACTTCTCTGGTAAGGAATATTTTACTATATCAATAGCATGAAACTTCATTACTTGATTTCCTGCATAGGCAAGATGTTTTTCTCAAAGAACTTGGTCTGAGATACACAAGAGATTTCAACCATGAAAAGAACGGCATTTTGCAATAAATTTCGAAGAGCCAACTCGATATTAATGATTTCTTCTGAGTCTATTGATATAAAATCCAGGTGCTAGGATCTGGCATGCTGGAAGGCATTGATAACTCTTAACAACGATACAAAGATACAATGTTCAGAGCATTTGAGGATCTCAACAGATGATGGAACACTATGTTGAAGTAAGTGATAAGAGAACTGTAATTTTGGTTGTTCTTTTGAGGATCATTGACATGAATGTGTGTTTATGATATGATGAGACATGGTGAGGAAATGTCAAGGTAAGATTTACCTGAGTGATGGAAGGAAGCTTGGACCATCAGATTTAATGACAGGGATCTCATTAGTGCACTTTAGACTCCAGAATCATTTTATGGCTGGGATATCCTCGGAGAAACTCTGTTTAGGAACAACAATAATCCGAACTACCCCCATCGATACTGCAACAATATGGGTTCCAAACCTACTAAAGAAAGCAGTCAGCCTCCAATTACTGCACCTCTTCCACTTCCACTTCCACCTCCAACCCCACCACCTGCTCATCCTCAATTCAAATTGATTATTACACCCCCTCCAATTGAAATCTCACCACGAAGATCTTCTGCATTCTCCTTGAACTCCTTTGAACTATTTGAAGAACAAAAGTTTCTCAGACACGGATTAGGTCTCGAAAGATTTAATCAGCCTTACAATACCAGGTTCCCATTATTGAACATTGGAAACTATTCCTATCAAGAAGATCCTCCTCAGAAGTAGTCAACCTTTACCACCGCAACAATGCTTATCAAGTATGCCTTGTCATATCTATCTGATACCCTCCTCTCGATATTTGCGAAGCTTCCATACTAATAATTCGCAGAGTCCGAACTCTCACTGGCAAGGAAATCGAGCTCGATGTCGAAGCTGACAACAAGGTACGTTTGTCGCAACAACTCCATATCCATTCTTTACAACCTCAACTAACATTCCCATCACAGATCGAGAGAGTCAAGGAAAAGGTCGAGGAGAAGGAAGGCATTCCACCTGTGCAACAGCGTTTAATTTATGGCGGCAAGCAAATGTACGTTCAGTGTCATTTTACCATATCCTCATCTCTTCCCTACCCTTCCCCTCCCCTCCCCTCCCCTCCCTAACCCACCAACTAACACCTTCCCCCAGGGCCGACGACAAGCTAGTAAAAGACTACGAACTCGAACCCGGAGCGACACTACATTTAGTTCTCGCACTTCGCGGCGGCATTTAAAAATCTCCCGTGTCTTTTTCCTCTCAACTTTCGACCGCGTTGCTGCCTACCGAAATACCCCGCACCTCCTTCTTCACGACTTTTTACGCATTCAAGCATGTTTTCATTGGTTACGTCTCTTTTTTCCCCCTTTTCACGATACGGTACAATGCGATGCGATGCGATGCGATACTATGAGATTACATTGATGGGCAGATGATTGGGCATTTCATTGATGGATGACGCAAAAATTCCGAATATTATACAATGGGCGGTTTTCTGCGTGCGTGCATGAATTCGATTTTGGCTGTCTGATATGGGATTAGATTTTCAATAGACCGCGCATATCTCAATAACAAACTCTTCATAAACACCCAGCTCGAGATTTTGTTGAAATTCGTTCATCCATGTGACAACACTCATTTGTGATAGAAAGGTTTATGTATGGATAATTATCATTTACAGTGTTGCTCATATGCCAGATACACATAATAGCAACATAATAGCTACAGACTCCACTCGATCCTAACAAACCAATAATCCAGTCCCCAAAATCCCAATATTCTAGAAGCCCTTCTGATATGTGACAAAATATATCGTTACCCAAGACCCATGACATGATTTGGACCTCCAAAACGCCTCGCTGATAAGAAATACTCCAGTTCTAAAGTTCCACTTTCCAATTCAAAAACCCGATATGTGAGATGGTAGAATATACAAAAAATGCTGGCGGTCTATCTTCTAGGTTTCTTGGGTCCACGATTGAAGACATCGACAGGAGCCGGTCGTCTACGAGCGGGAATCATAGCTCCGGGTGTTGCTAGTCGAGATGATGGTGCGGATGATCTTGATGTTGCCTTGTTTGGTGGAGAGGAAGAACGCATGTGAGTTGATGGTGCAACTGATTTCATTGCCTTGCGAGATGGCGGCGGCCCAGTCACTGCTTTTTGAGCTGGTCCTGTGTCTTCATACTCATCAAAAAGGTTATCTACATCATCTGCATCATCACCGAACATATCGTCATCTAGCATGGTCAGGGTTCCGGCTGAAGTTCCACCCATAGGTTCCTTCGAAGATCCGGAAACTGGCTTTCTACCACTCATTGCATCGCGTAATCTCTTTTCACGATCCTCAAGGGAAGGATCACTAGATGGGGAAGTGAGAGCACCGGGACTTCTGGCACCCGATGGCCTGTGTCTCGTCAAAATTTTCAATGCAGGCTGGTTGGCAATTTTGTATTCTTGAGACATTCCAGCAGGGGCCTTTTGTACTTGTCCGTGTCTTAATCCGCTGGTTAAGGTATTGAGTTTGCTTCTTTGACTCATTTCCTTAGCTTCTCGACGAGCTTTCGTAAGTACGCTTGCACCATCCGTCATTTTTGTTCTGCTACCTCCACCCCAAGTTAAGGAACTAGGTCCAGCATTTTGAAGCGCCCTTCCCTTGGTCAAAGGAACACCTCCATTGTGTGCGCGCATTCCATAATCCCTCGGAATTTTCGGTAAACGTTTGAGATCAACAAATCTGCTAACATGATCTTGTTTGTGTTGCTTCAGTGCATTCATTGAATTCATCAGAATGGCTTGAGCGCTAGCAACTTCCTCATCATGCTCAGTTTTGTATTTTTTGTACACTTGGGCCCATTTGGTTGGGTCCCTTGGCACATAGTTCTTTGTTTGCCATTTAGGAATGTCTCGAACGATGAATGCTTTCCAGAGCTCCGCAGTTTCACCCTTTATATGTGGAGATCTTTGCTCGATTATATGAAGTTGTTCGGGATTGGTGATGGTCTTTAGGATAGGGTAGGCTACTTGGTACGATGTGATCCCAATATCATACAAGTCTTAAAGATGTTAGCGATGAACGATGAAATTATAATAAAGTAATATACAAAGCCTACCTTTGATATTCCTCAAACAGGTTGCTTTACAAAGACTGTACAAGGACTTGACACCCCTATGTTCTTCCATAATTTCGTTTCGTGTTAAAGGTAGGGGTGTATAATATTTTTCAAGGAGTACTCAAGGATCTCAAGATGTACCTAGTGTTGGAGAGGCTGGCCGTTCGAGAGGTTGACGGATTAAGCGTTTTGTGATATGAAAGAGGATTTACTTTGATTAATTCGTATGGCAGAAATATAGAGATAAATCCGTAAAGTTGCGTTTCTTTCCTGAAAGTAAAATGAATTAAAATTGTTGTAGAAATTTGAAAATTGGTAAATAGTATGCTTTATCATGAACAAAGAAGAAGTTTGGGGGAATTTATAGATTATGAAGCCCGCACTGAGTGAAGTGGGTCACTAGCATCTGGAACCCCGGACTAGATATGTACTATGGTGCGCTAGCGGCCGTGGTAAATTCGTAGAACTATTCTTAGCTTTCAATTGTTCCGCATCAATATCACGACCAATAGACAATAATCAATAAATCCATACTTTCGATATGGCTTCCTATCAACTATTAGATCAAAGAGAGGAGGATGAACTACATAAATCTCGCCTTCTCAATGTCGAAGAAAAACCTTTCAAGCGTATCACCAAACGTTTACTCACTCCTGGATTCGTCACTACACCTAGCAAACTTCCGACACCACCATTAGATACCAACGAAGAGATTGGGGAAGCTGATCAACAAAAGATTCTTGATGAGCGTCGTCAATTGCGCGAAGATGTACTTCTCGATTTCGCAGCATTTGACAGCAGTCTCGCGCGCATTCAATTTCTTCGCAATAGTAATGAACGCGAACGCGAGAGGTATAAGGCTGACAAGGAACATATCTTGGAAACAGCACAGGCGGTGAGAGATAGTACCGCTCAGTTGAGAATTCAATTGGAGAAGGCGAAGACCACATTGGAACAGAGAAAGAAGTTCGACGAATTGGCCGAGAAGATCACGAATAATATGTTATTGCGACCACGAAAGGATCAAGAAATTAATTTGAGGAAACTGGAAGACGAGTGCAAGGAGTTAGAAAGAGAAAGCAGAACATATGGTGAAACATGGAAAGAGAGGAGAGAACAATTTGGTAGAATTGTTGAGGAGGGAATGCAATTGAGAAGGTTGATTAGAGATGAGAAAGAAGAGGTCGAAAGACGAGAAGGTATGGACGGAGGGGAAGAAGATGGTGAGGTTGGAGATGGAGATGGTGATGGACCGACTCCCCAAAGGCGAAATAGCACAAGTGACGATGCAACACCAAGACAAGGAAGTCCAGAAAGAGATACACTTAAACCCAAACCTATGCCTTCTGGATCAATATCAAGATCCGGTTCAAGGCCCGGTTCAAGGTCTGGCTCAAGGTCTGGCTCAAGAGGTAGATCAACAAGTCGAATAGCATCTCCAACGCGATCAGAACGGGCTAGAAGTCGCAAACGTAGAGGAGAAGAGGGAGAAGGGGGGGAAGATTTTGCAATGACAGATGCAAGTACTAGACAAGTGGACATGGATCATTCAGCCGACACACCTATGGCGGATGGGATGAATTCAACGCAAGCAGGAACACCAAGAGTCACGATTAATGAGCCAGAAGAAGGATCAATAGATGAGGGAGAAGTTGGTGATAAGATGGATATCACATAGGTATTGTTAATCAATAATACTATCAATACTATGTACAATAGAATGTACCATACCAAAATCAGAATGATACCCTCAATGAATTGGTATTATCTTGCGCTGTAAATCGTGCATTTCATCATAACCTTCGTCCTCACACATCATTCATAAATGCTTCGCAAAATCGGGTATATTCATCGTGAATCATGATTTCGTCATCCAAAATCCTTAGTTTCCAGCAGCAATAGCCTTCTTTGCTTGGTCGATAACATCATTTGCCTTTGCCTCTTCTGCCTCATCACCTCCTCTTTGAACTAAGTCCTCCAACTTAAGTATAGCATCTGCAAGTCGTTCACGAAGTGGTGGGAAGACTGCTTTAGTTTCTTCGATTGCGGCGCGCTATTTAATTATTAGTTTTCGATCACCAAATTGTGACAGTATAAGAGCACAAGGACGTAAAATACTAACCTCCTGCTTCAAAGAATACTCTCTGTTCTCATCCTCCTCAGTAGCTTCCTCTAATTTCTTTAATCGTGCCTGTTGAGAAACCAACTCTTTATGGTATGAAGCTTCTTCCTTTACAAGACGAGCAACAGATGATGTAGCTATAGCGAGTTGAGATGGAGGCGCCATTTCAAGTGATTTTCTGGAATTTTCGAAAAAGAGAATCGTGTATGTTTATTAAAGTTACGAGACTTTGAGGGGCTGAATTTTGAGGATAATGATACTGTCCAGGAGGGGTGCTTGACCGCTTTTTTGGCAGAACAATAATGTCGCGAGATCAGATGATTGTCTTTGAATTCTTCACTCCAGAAGTAACAACTACTTATCCATGGTACTGCACAGGATGTGTCTAGAACTGTTATTGGGAACATTGATTTGGTATCTTTTTAATCTCGCGTCGATAGGTAAGAGCTCCGTTTCATACAATTGTCGCTATGAAGAAGATTGGATCAAGAAATGAGTGCCTTCAACGGATCATTATTTATATATCTGCTCCTCGCCATTTTGTTCTAGAGTCATTGAGCAAGAAACAAACTTTCTCATTCACGATAGTTAGTTCTAGCCACCATTTTCTAGCCACCAACTTCTGGCCACCAACTTCTAGCCACCAATACCACGATATTGTTAAGTTTGATGAGCCAGTGCTCACAATTGTTGGTCATGAGAGGTGTCAAAATGATAGGAAATCATCAGCCGAGTCTTTCTATCGGACCGATCAGGTGACCTTCGAGAAAGTACTCGGGTATAGACTGTCTTCATTCCCCATGTTGTATCTCTGTACTTTTCAACCAGTTCTCGTCATCTAGAACAATTAGAATAGGCTGTTTAGAGTTGCAAGTGTGTTGAGCATGAGCCTTTAGTCACGCATGTTCCTGAATATTACATAGAGTGATAGATCGAAGTCAGATCCGTCAAATGTCGTTCTTTCAAAGCTATAATCTTCGTATAACATTACAACTAATTCCCGGTGCACAACATGACACTCTAACGCCGGGATTATAACGTACGTACTACGCAACCTGATTGTCCGCTTGATGTCAAATTTCTCCCATAAAGTACGACATACGTGTCTCAACATAGGAAGGCTTTAAGTTGAGTCGGGACGAGGACAATGAATCAGCTACTTCAAAAGTCAATTGTTTGGTAATGACGAATCTGAAATGACTGCTCTTGTCAGGTTTCTACAGCGAGAGGAAGAAAATCAAACTTAGATGTCTCAATGATATCTTCCTCTTGTCTTGCGTCGTAGTTCGCTCCAAGAGAAGGGGAATCTAAGGGTCATACAAAGTAGTTACAATCGCTTGAGGTTTTTGCGGGGTGTGAACCCCTGGTGTAACTTCATTCTCCGTAAAGTCTCATACGTTATAAAACATATTGACATTATTCACTGGTTCAATATGTGATCATTCACAATGAGCGCCAATAAATTTTGGGTCATACATAGATCAACGAGTCCATCTTTCGTAATTTTTACAATATAGGCTCATTACCTCGGTGAAATATGACTCTAGCTACAAATATATTTATTCTCATAGTCCCTGGTGTATTTTGGTTTTTCCGGCATCTATATTCTATTTCAACATCAAAATGATTTTTCACTCTACTCTTATCAATGCCTTGGCTGCAATATCATTCTTACCATGGTTATCCTTTTCCGCACCAACAGTGAGCCGAGCTACATCTCCTAAATATGTATTTGCTCATTTCATGGTAAGTTATCCTTGTCGATAGTCTTTTGATATTCATGTTAACCAATTTCTCAATAGGTCGGGATTGTCGAGAATTATAAACTATCTGACTGGAAGATGGATATGGCATATGCACAAGAGATCGGTATTGACGGATTCGCTTTGAACTGCGCAAGTATCGATAGCTATACTCCTACACAACTTGCCCTTGCATATCAAGCAGCTGAAGAAACCGGATTTCATGTTTTCATATCATTCGACTTTGCATATTGGAATAACGGAAACACCAACAACATCACAGATTACATGAATAAATATTCATCTCATCCTGGCCAAATGCAATATAATGGAGGAGCTATGGTCAGTACCTTTGTGGGAGATTATTTTGATTGGGCACCTGTCAAAGCTGCAACAAATCACTCAATTTTTGCAATTCCTATGATGCAAGATCCCATTGAAGCAAGTTATCTCTCCACATCATTCGATGGTGCTTTTTCTTGGTTAGCATGGCCTACAGATGGTGGAAATAGTATTATCCCAGGTCCAATGTCAACTTCATGGGATGATAAATTCCTTACATATCTCAAAGGAAAGCCATATATGGCTCGTAAGTAGTCCATGATTTTGGAAGCAGGTATCATTGTTAACTTTTATTTAGCTGTTTCTCCATGGTTCTCGACACATTTTAACTCTAAGAACTGGGTATTCATAAGCGAAGAACTCATTACCGACCGATGGAATCAAATGTTGGCTATGCAGCCCGCACTTATTGAAATTATATCTTGGAATGGTAAGTATGATGCTTCATGAAAGTAAAATCAAGCTCACGAATATTCTAGATTTTGGCGAATCTCATTACATCTCTCCAGCGGAGCCAAATCATAAAGATGATGGTTCATCACAGTGGGCTGACGGCTTTCCTCACGATGGTTGGCGTATAATTTCGAAACCATATATCGCTGCTTATAAAGCTGGAGTAAGTACGCCAACTGTCACAGAAGATCAACTTGTATATTGGTATCGACCAACCCCCAAAGGCATTACTTGCACAAATGATACTCTTGGACCTCCAAACGGACGCGAAATGCTCGCTGATGATATATTCGTCACCACACTCCTTACAAAACCAGCAACTCTAGTTGTTACAAGTGGAGATAAAACTCCTGTATCAATTGATGTACCTGCTGGGATCGTAACTACCAATTTCACCATGGGTGTAGGGAACCAATATTTCATGGTTACAAGGAAAGGCAATCTAATTTTGAATGGATATGGTGGTTTGAACATCGCCGATAAGTGCGAAAAATACAACTTCAATGCATATGTGGGATCTTTGAATGGTACTAGTGATGATGGTCCACCGCCACCAACTACTACAACTTCAACGAGTACTTTAATAATCACGACTTCTACCTCTACATCGTCAACATCTAATCTCATCACCACGAGTACGACAAGTAATCCCCCAATTTCAACTACATCCTCATCCACCAGCACTACATCACCAACTAGCATGACCACTTCCACCACTTCCATTATTCCCACCACGACCACAACTTCTTCCCCTACTTCCAGTTCCTCAACATCCACCTCCCCTTCAACACCTTCTCCCTCTACAGTCTGTACCTCAGGCTGGGGTCCAGGAAATTATATCGGTCTCTGTCAATTTACCTGCAACTTTGGCTATTGTCCCCCTGGTCCTTGTACATGTTTATCATATGGCGCTCAAATCCCTGAGCCACCAGTTACAGATCAAGCAGGGTATCCGTTGCCGGGAGAAGATGATAGTTATTTGGGATTGTGCAGTTATAGTTGTAATCATGGGTATTGTCCACCTACTGCTTGTCGATTGGGTTAGGCTTGGTAGGAGGAGGAGAATGTACAGGGGGGGGGAGTATTTTTGAATAGGATTATGGCTTCATTTGATATGGAGCAGTGGTAGAAAGTTTGCGGTATTGATGTTTGAATGTTTGATGGTTATTTAAATATACGTTCAATATAACCTTTTTTGCAGTTCAGACTACATAGAATGATTCTTGGTGTCTGAAATGCGTTGGAATGATAGAATCAGATACATATATCTCAGAATAATGTGAAGTTATCCCATCAGTGTAAGTAGGTAGTACGAGGATGAGAGGTATATATCATGTGACTCCTACAAAATTACGACTTATGATTACGTATAGAAGTATGAGCCATTCCAAATACCAAGAAAATAATTTACCTATAGAGTATGATGATTATCCATGATTACAATATCCATGTGAGGTGTGAGGTATGAACTCTGGGGTGTCACATCTTAGATGTACATGACAAGGACATTTGGTTTTAAACAAGGAGCCATGTATTCTTCGACATTGAAGCTCCAAACTAGCTAATTACAAAATGAATGAAATCTGTTTCACATTTGAAGAAAGCTACTAAGCCTATATCAAATTACCAAACTTTGGATAAAAGCTAGGTAGCTCATGGAAAGCCTCAAAGCTTTGTGAAAGGGCCCAAAACCCCGTGAAACCCCTAATAAGCTTTGAAAGATTGATAAAACGCAATGAAAAGAAAATTATAACTATTACCCAGCCTGATGACAAGTATAAAAGTTTGTAGAAAAAGAAAACGAAGAGGGAAGAGTACAAATTTGAAATTAGTGCTGCTTCAATAATCGACAAATCGACCTTTGTTTTGTACAACTTGTACGCAATAATCCAATGATTGGTTTTTGCATGTTGTACACTGAGTCAATTCGTCATTCAAAATTGAGAGCTTCTCGTAATCAAATTGATCCAAGTTACAGATTTCAAATAGACATTTCCAACTCAAATCTTTCTTCTCACTAGCAATCTTCTGCCAGAGGTCATGATTTTCTAATAATTTAGGATGAACTAAACATCTGGATATCAAACCTCGGACAAGATTCACGTCATAATCTGAAGTATGAGGTTGAGACTGTAAGTTTTGCATTGTGACAAGTTGTGACGTCAACAACGTCTTCCAAGGGTCTTCTGCTTTGGAATTGCTATTGCGGGAAGTATTTGGATGGTGATATGTAGACTTGGAGTGAACAGTAAGAGAGTCATCAGTAACTTGACTTTCATTAGCTTCAGACATCCCCCGCTTCTCAAAGTTAAAAGGATTGACGTGAGTATCTTTTTGTAACCTGGAATTGACCTCGGAAAGCTCGGTTTTGAGTACAAAATTGAGTTCGGTGAGTGAAGCGATCTCATTGGTGTATTCTGTACATTCTTCCAATTCTCAACCACGCGTTTTTTGAAGCTCGGCATGGTTTGTCCTCAAAGCCTTAAAATCCATGTATACAGGTCGCAGTTTCTTCAATTCGATGTTCGCAGTGGCAATCTCAGCTTCAAGCAAGGCAACTTTCTCAGTACTTGAATTTAACTCAAACTTTGTGTTGCCTAGATCCTGGGTGAGACGGTCAATTGTTTCGACATTGGTCTGGAGGAATCGCTTTAACTCAGGGACCTCGGCTTCGTAGTTGTCTACAGAAGTTTTCAAACAGTTCATAGTAGCATTGTTTTTCAACCACATAACAAATTCATCAACCTCAACGATGAATCCAAACTCGAGAGGCTACTACCCACCTAGGTATCGACTTCTGAATCCAAATCCCTACACAAACCAAAACGCACCAGTACTCGACTACTCATCCGGTCAATACTATTACCCGCAACCACAACCTTGGGTCGCTCCAAATCCTAACGGAGGATGGCAGTCTCAAGGCTATCAACAACCTCATGGCACACCAGGTCCTAACGGAGCCTGACAGCCACAAGGCCTCCAATCGCTAAATCACGACCAGCAAAGAGCTGCAGCACGGAAAGTTTTACTTCAGTGTGGCAATTGCTCTCGCATAGGTCATGAGCTGAAGAGATGTGTTGGTCCAGTTAATGGATTCGGTGTTATCGATGGATGTCCAATGTGCAACACAAAGGGCCACGTTCTTTTTGAATGTGTCCAGGCCTGGAAATCCGAGGGTAATCAACGCGACTTGCTGATGCTCGGTCGAAATCAGAAAGCTATGATATCATGGCCGTCTGGATTAACTGAACATCCAGTTTGAAAAGCCCTATCCGCCGACACCAGACCAAAAATCTGGACACCATCTTTCGCACTGCAGTACCAATTGGAAAATCCACATTATTGGAGAGACTATGTTTACGCAGGAACATGGAAGGAAGATCCACCAATTGCAGAAGACCCAGCCTGGGGAAATCCTTCTCTCGTGAATCATCTTAAAGATAGATCCGAGAGAGAATTGACCCGCAATGCAAGCGGTTTCGGTCGTCGACCACAATCACAACTTCCTCCGCCATCGGCACAATATTTTCCTCCTCCGATGATGCCGCAATTTCCATCATTTCCACCACCGCCGCCGCCGCCGCCGCCAAGATCAGCATCCGCCTCATCACCTGATACATTTACGGTTACAGGAGCTGAGAATTTTACCAAATTCGCCCAGAATTTGATGAATCTTGCTCCTGCTGGTGGTAATAATGGTCGTGATCGGAAGAAATTCGCCATCAAGGCTGCATCCAACGCCAAAGTCAAAGATCGAAGTCAAAGCCCCAAAGCTCAGGCTGAGACTGAAACTTACCGCGAAAGATCGCCCCTCCGCACATCCGGTGTCAAGTTAGCAGATCGCATGTCTTATTCTGGAATCAAATCTAGTTGGGTGAAGGCTGATGACGACGGCGATTTCTCTGACAATGACGTGGAACCTTTGTTGAAAGTTGAAGATGTGCTCTCTAACTTTGATGATGCTACGGGAGATGCGTCATCGGCAGCAAAAGCGGCTAGGAAAACGATTCTCAATCGTAAGAATCGGGCGAGAGCGAAAGCCAGGCGCCATGCAGCCAAACCAAAAGAAGACGCTGATGCCGCCGATGCCGATGCTGTCACCGCCGCCGAACAAGCCAACGTCAACCAAGACACCGAAGCCGAAGCAGTCAGAGAGGTCAGCTTGAGCGCAAGAAGAATGTGAGGAGAAGTAAATAAAGGCCAATAATGGCTTTCAGTTGCCTCCTCCTAGCGGAAAGCCTCGCTGATCTTTTCTCCTTGTCTCTCCCCTTTTGTTCTTCTTTACTTTGTTGCTCCGCTTTGATTGGTTTTCTGAACCTTTGTGTTCATATAACCTTTCGCGGGGTTCATTATGCCTTTTTAAGAGCTTCAAACCCTTTCTCAGGTATCAAAATGCCTTTTTGAGGGCTCAAAGAGTCTTATCATTCTCTTCCGCCTTTGATAGGGCTTGGTCTTCTTAGTAGAGCCAATTTTACAATATGTATTTTTAGACAAATGTATCATTTTGCAGCTCAAATTTGCTCCATGCATAAGTGATTTTCTTAGAGGGAGGGAGAGGGGGGAGTATTTGATCTTGAATGAACTAACAAACTAACAAATCAATGAATTTCCAGAAGCATATATAGAATTCAATGAACTGACTAGGACAACATTCATTTTTGGCAGAAAAGTCAAGAAGAGACAGAAAGTGGTATGAAGTATAGTTTTTGACAGTTACTTGACTGGTATGTAGATCTCCGAATCTATGCTAAAAGATTACTTGCTGATATCAAAGTAGGAGAGGTAAAGAAGATGGCACTTGGGAGTACAAGAAGCTCTCTCTGCGGTGGATCTTGTCGAGAAAGTTTGATTGAAAGTAGTTTCGGGTACCTATACATACACCTTTCGTGGATAGACTTCATAAATATTGTGGTTCCTGGATAAATATTTCTTGAAACTAGTCTTGGCTCAACCATGTCGATGAACACAATTCAACACATATAATTTGCCGAAAATATCGTTTTACGAGTGATAGATGGTGAAGTGTAATACGTATGGGTGATTGCTGAATGAATGAAGTGAAGTTAGAGTTCGGTGAAAATTTTCCGACAAGCGATATGTGCCTGAGGATATAAGGCTACATCGACCGCTAATTTGATCGCTAACCTTAATGATAAGAATCGAGATTGACTGCCGGGGTTGCTAATTGTACCACTTCTCCTTCACGTATTACAAACTTTGTCCTCGAGTTACCTACCTAGATGTTGATCAACTACATAAGGTGAGTACTATTAACAAGACTTTAGAATCAATTTAACATCTTTCAATCCATAAATGAAGCCCTCAACTGTCTGATTCAAACTCTTATGTTCCCGGGTTTCGCAAGGCAGTAGTCAGAATGCTCCCGTGGATGATTGAGGAGCATGGTGATTTGAAATGTATTTTGGGAGAATCCTTCTGATTCTGCATCATTGATCGTTGACCTGAGCGTAACCATCGATCACTCTTGAGTATTGACCGTTATGCTCTCAACTATCTTTCGAATCAATATTAAGGTATAAGATGTGATGTAGCGATGGGGAATGTTTGACCCTGTTGATGTTGATATAGTGCTAATTATTTCCTAGTCCAGGAGAACAAGAACCTACTACACCCCACATCATACAATAGCTGCATAGCAATTGTCTCCTGTCTCTTTCCAGAAGTTCGCAGTTGACTATACTGCAGATAATATGTAACGAGCCCTTAGTATAATAAAATGACTATGTCTAGGCTATACTCTATTAGTAGGAACCAGGGTCAGCTTAGATAAAATCATGCAGTGCGCGTGTTAATGGCGATGGCGGGAGGTACTGATGGGTGAACGGGTCTGGCGGGCCTTAAACATAGCCACTGAGACTTTCTTTGATCTGAAGACGCAATATTCCTGTTGAAATGCATTTCGATTTGTCTAGGAAGACAGTAAGTTCTGGCCGGTCATGATATAGATAGTTGCGAATTGGCGCGACGCTATTTTTCTAAAGTATTGTCAAGAGTATAAAATGAGCTCTACATCTAGTTCGACCCAATTTTCAGGCAGACAAATCAAGCACAACTCTCAGCTAGATTACATGCCGCGTTTTTTATACTCTTGTAGTGTACAACGGGCTACCGGCATTATGCATCTTGTTGATCAATCATAATTCTTGGTAACCAGGAAAAGACGCAATGAATCGATCATATCAATTTTGGAGGTCGCATTGTTACATGGATTGGTAATCGGGATTCATTTCATTCCCGATTCTAAAACGTTGGGTCTAATATATGGCACCGAACTTGACTTTATACTACGTTGGAAATTAGACTGAAGAGACATCGTATCAACTTGCCGGATGGATCAATTAATTGTCACAGGAGCTGCGCCAGAGCGGCTCGAGAGTGCAAGAGCTCTTCAGCGCAAACTCTTGGGGCTCATCTGTAAGTAAATCCGCTTGCAACGTTCATATATCGCGTCCTGTACTAATCCTGAATGTAGTAGCTGTAAGGACAACCTTATTTGTCGGAACCGCATTACCAGAATGTTACCCCTCTGGCACTAAAGATTCCGACCGCGCCTAAGGCAATGCGGAGTGATCATTCAAGTGTCGATGATCAAAGCCTCTCAGGGTCAATTCAACGTGATTCCATCCGTTCGTCACTTTCTCAAGTCAATAATATCCCGACGGAGCCAGCAGCAATGAGGAGTGGTCATTTGTCTAACGAGAATGAGACTTCCTCAGAGTCAAGCCATCATAATTCCATCCGCTCATCCCTTTCTCAAACCATCAATATTCCCAAGGGACCAGCGTCAATGATGAGATTTTTCCCGCCTGTTTCTGACAAGGAAGTTCCACTACAGTCAAAGCCGACCCGGTCTAGCACTATTAGCGCAAATATTTCTCTAGTAGATGGGACATCCGACCAGCCAACAGTAGAACGGAGAAGCTTCACGACTGGTGATAAGTTTGAAAACTTAGCAGACTCAGGCTGCCATCAAATCACAAGCTCACAGCTACCTCCTCCAAGGAAGAGCCACGAAGAAACCACACAGCGAAAAAGAAAACACACTTCAGATGATGAGAACCGAAGTCTGAGGGAACACTCAAGGAGCTTGAAAAAATTGTTGGGCTCGATTCTGTGCAAAGTAAGAAGACCAGGCAGTTGTGATTAGATCGTCGTTCTTATATTCATGAATTACAATGATCAGTTGGGAAGGGCAGTATTTATAATTTGTTGGTGAATTCTGTGGTTGCTTACGAAATGTCAAGGTCAGTCAGTGTGTATGAGTATTCGAGTTAAAACCCTACTCAAATACAGAAGTTTTGAAAATTTTGATTGTTCAATAAGATCTGGATTTCTCAGACAATTTGAATATTCCAAAATATTTGAATGTACTGGAAATAGTTGTAAAATAAGCGTCAGATATTGTTCTTTCATATTATGTTACTTGAATATTTTTTTTTTCAATTTCAACCATTGCATCACAGATGGTATAGCATCTGCTAGTAACCTCATTCTGATATAAATCGGAACTACCGTTTGGAAACAGACAATAATGAGATCTCAAACATTGGTATCATCTATAACTTCCGCGGCTTCGACTCTATTTGGTAATTGCGGGCAATGGATAGCATATTCCACAGCATACTTTGCGCTTCTGAATTGACCACAGTTCATTCAAAGTTCCATGTCTCTCAACTTTGTGTGCTCCATGGCAGGAGGTTGTGCCCACACGTGATGTGAACGATTTCCTCAAGCACGGGGATGTATCCAGGTGATCAGCTACCAGTAGTTCGAGGGCAAAAGGGCATTCAAATAGGACTATTGTTATGTTTTGATCATAAATACATGTTGGTCATTTCAATTGTAGATTATATTATGATTGATAGAGATTATGGCGAATAAATCTTCGTCCCATTAACCATCGGTACAAGGACATTCGCCACATCTGTTGGATCTCTCCATGCTGACCAGTCATGGGTAAGCAAGCCTATGCGAAATTCGTTAGTCTCAGGATCCGGAATGCTTGATCTTCCTCCCTATGTCCATCTATCTATGATATAACGGAGAACGCAGAAAGACTTACCCCATGTCTCTTCAAAATCTTGAGTTCCAGACCTAATATAATAGCTTCCACTTAAAACCCAAACCATCCAGCCTCCCTTGATGGAAGTTAGGTATGTCTTCAAACAGGTCGAATAAACCGTTGCATAATCCGCTGCTGTCTGTGCATGACCCCATTCCGTCATCACCACTGGCATTTGATTCGTGACACCACTATTTAAAGCATTATATCCTTGAGAATTTAGACTGCTTTGCAAACTCGAGCAGCTGGTAGTACTGCTTGCGTAATTGTGAAGTTCCAAAACCAACTTGTTAGCATATGAGAAAGATGATTTGAGGAAATTTTGTGTGGTGGAGGGTGTGAGGAGAGCGGCATTTGGGATGGTTGATAAATCGGTATCGAAGTTGAGACCAGAAATGAAGATCAAAACGTTGGGGTTAGCGGTGTGGATACTGTTCATTCCAGTTACAACGTTGGTGTACCAATCTGCCCAGTTGTACGAGGATGAATCGAGAGAAGCGTTGGATGTTGGTTCTCTGAGTTCGTTGCGAAGTGCCATGGACATTAAGTTACCCCAGGATGCACCCTATTTCATGTTAGATGTTTTAATGAACGGAGCTTGGGAGGAAAATGATTTACCCGAGTAGCCATATATGCAATACCTCGTTGCCAATTCGCAACATTGAAATAAGTATCTCCAAACCAAGAGTTTCCATCAGTATTAGAGCAGCACCAAATAGCTTTCGAGACATGATTATCAAGATGCACATAAATCTGCTGCTTGAAGCACTCCGCAGCAATAGCATCAAAGACCTTTAATTATTAATCGGGTCAGCAACATCTTCAAAATTACAGTAATTGGAATATCATACCTGCATCCTTGTGGTCTTACTTGTAAAAGTAGGATTATTCTTAATAACCTGATTGAAAACAGCTGTACCATTAGTTGTTCCCAATGCCTCGGTAAAACTTGTCAAAATCGATGTATCCACCTGACCGTTGGCATAAAAATCATCAATCATTTCGATGGCATATGTGAGACGAATGACATTCATGCCTAGACTTTTAATCTTCGTCACAATACTGGCAATTGATTGATATTGAAGACCTTCAGGTATCATGGTGTCTGCAGCGCCAGGCCAATTGGCACCAGCGTAAGACACATTATGTCCAGCTGAATCAAGAATCCATCGACCTGATGTGGTAAAGGGGGCATAAGGCCAGGAGGCACGTTCTTCAATTGGAGATGCGTTAATGGATAAAATGAGAGGGGAAATCAGAAGGAGGATTTTTGAGAAGTACATGATGGGCAGAAGAGAAGAGTCGTATTCTGTGACTGCATAGAAAATTCCTCATCTTGTCGGGGCAGGACATCATGTTATAGAGATTTTGGCTCAAGTACTTCAAATGCAACAAGGTGGAGTCCGTATAAATTGAGCCATACATGTAAACAAGTTTATCTTCTCTTCCCAAGAACAAGACTTCCCGTGCAATGAGCCATAAAGGTTATCTTTTAGTTTTGCTGCTGACCTATAATCATTGGAGCGCATGCCCTACTTCGTTTGACTCCACTTGGTCCAAAAGTTCATAGTATATCCGTCGGCCCCCTTCGGCACATATCAAAATTATGCTCATCACAAGATCAGCATACTCAGTCAGGTCCAGAAGATCGATGTCATGAATTGGTAATGTATGCATGCAGTTTAAAGTAGACACGATGGATCTAATACAACATTGAAAACGAATCTTTACCTCGGGGGATTCGGGGAGACCATAATATAGAAATCTCGGCAGCTAATCAATGTGGGGTAGCGCCAGCTGATCTTCCTCGTGTTGCCTTGGATGAAGATTCAACAGTGGTGGAAAATTAGTGTTTGTGGGGAACTGGCGGGGTATAATTGGTATAGTTTTATGCAAAACTACGCAACTATATGGGTTCTAATCATGATCTAACTGTTTGATCCACCCAAAAGAAAACATCGAAAGGCCAAGATCCATTACTTGATATCTATCAGACCTCATTCTTTTTCCATAAATAGAGAAAAGAAAACGCACATGCCAAAAGCATGGATTAGTGATATTGTCGAAATAGTATCCGAGCGTCATATTACAACTTCCTCCTTCAAATATCCCCAAGTATTTCACTTCATTATTTAGGTCCAGGAGTTTCATATCTATATCCTGATACTGAAAGGACCGTTCCTAATCCTCGATGTACTTCGGCTTGAAATGGTCCAAATGGTACTCGCTCTCCATCTATTGATATGTAACCATCTGACTGGTTCTTTGGAGTGATGCGGTATGCTTCGACTTTGCGGTAATTGACATATGGTAGGCCGAAGAATTTCCCACTCTCGACAGCCGGCATAAGTTGAAGTGCTTGGAGTCGACTAAGATTTGAATAATCAATGGTTACCATATCCATACAACCATCATTTGGAAGTGCAGCTGGGAAGTAATCTACATCTGCTCCCATCCAAGACATCTAAATAGCATTAATTAGCTCAATCCCATAGTTACGGTACTTTTGTCACGGAAAATACTCACATTGCCACAGTAGAAACTTCCCAAATTATCATGTTGCTCGACTTCCCACCCTTGAGGTAATGGGTCGCTAGAATTGCCATATTTCAACTCGGGTAAACCGCTTTCCAAAGAACCATTTTCTCGTAATGATTCTTCAGGAGTGCTTCCAACTTCCATAGCTTCACGATAACGTCGCTTGATATCCTCTTTATCGTCCGTAACCACCTTGACCGCGATGTCACATGGGAAGATTTTCTTTTGAAGAGACTTCATAACAAAACCATAGACAAATCGTGTTCCTCCCATCCACCGCAAATGCTCTGTTCCCAGGTCAAACTCAGCCACGATACCAAGTGCTTGCGAGAGAAACGATAGATGTCTTTCTTCACCCTGTGTGACCGAAATTAGGTCTAAAGGAGTACGAATACCTTTGACTATTGAAAGAGCTGCGATACTGGTAGATCTTATATTACCATGAAGACTACAATGTAACCCATTTCCAGATCCACAAGGTATGTGCGCGATAGCCATTTTCGAAAGAGCTCTCTTCGCGTCTTTACGTTTGCCAAGACCATTGAAAACCTCGAATGGAAGACCATCTCCAGAACAGCAGATTATGACATCATAAGCTTCTATGTCGAGTTTTTCCACGATATCAGTGGCCTCCCTTGAGGCTTTAGTTACTGTCACATCGATAGATAGATGAGCAGCATCAAAGATAGGCGCAACGTCTTTTGCATAGATTTTCTCGGATTGTCCCTTTCCACTCTTTGGGTTAATTATCACCTTAACTCGTTTCTGCTGCTGTGATTTGCCATATGCGCGATCTTTGAGCCTAGAAACCCATGCTTCCACTCGGTCTCGCTCTTCTTCAATAACATACTTCAGTACCGCTGGTTGAAGAACAGTCTTTGAAATTTCCTTTGCGTAATTTATGATGAGTTCAGTCTCAGTTATTTCAGCCCAAAGGATCTGACGTAAAGGTATTGCCCTCAAAGTTGATGCCCCAACAGGTTCTGAGTAGGCAGATGCATCCAGTGTTACAGAACGACGGGCATCGGCTGATTTTGCTCCTTTCTCTGGCTTTTTTGCCGTTTCGGCGCCTGTGTACTCTTGAGTATCTTGAAGATATTACACGAATAGACCTACATACCTTTGATAATTAAGGATTCAGGACTCAAGGATAAAGAGACATCTTTGCTAACAAATAGTGTATTGTCAATATCGAATTGACCAGCACTGCCACTTGAAGCAGTTTGTCCTGATGGAGGGATTGAATTGGAGGATGTAGGAGATGTTGCCATCTCAAGTTCTAGTTGCTGAAGATAGTTGTTGACAAACAATCACGCTGTCCGTAAATGAACGTGATACCGAGGTTCCGAAAATATCCGGTATCAAATTTTCCAATCCAATGCAAAAACGACGGCTGGATGAGCTATTAAGGTTGAGATCTTTTCGTCTCATAAATTCACAAACAATTCTAGAAAATTGGATGGAACGACAGAAAGTCAATGAATTTGAGGTGAATAAAACATTTCACCAGCCGATCAAGTGAAACCCACGATGCTGGTGCGACGCGCGACCTTCCTCATCTGGAGCACGAGTTTGATGATTACGAGGTTGTGATTTGCACAGACGCGCTGCAACCCTTGTTCAAGAGCAGGGATGAGAAGTGCTATCAATATTGTGACTGTTTCTTGATGAGATTTGGAAGAGTAATATTGTATAATATTGACGAATCATGTGAGCTTGGTGGTCGATGGTAGGTATTGTGGAACTACCAATCTTCCTCGCCATTCACTTCACTGCATGTTCACTCGATATCGTTAGAGAGAACGTCTTATAAATAACGCTGCCCAGAATCGTTTCTGCGACGCTTGAAAGAGTGAAAACATGGATGTATCTCCATCATCAGTCCATGCTTCCCAAGATCGGAAGAGTCCCAAAAACATGAGACGATAGATTCGTTGATTTGCGAAAAAGAGAAAGTAGAAGAGTTGGAAAAGCGTTTGCTGAGTGTCACGTGATATTGTTCCTCTGTGCGGCCGCTCCCAAATCGAGGCACGGGTTTTATGAGGAGCACTTCCTTAATTATCTTCATGCAATTGCCGCATTCGGCTCGCCATTGATTTCACGACTCGTTCCTTTAAAAATTGCTGCCCTTTTCAGTTTGTTACGCTCCCAAAGTCCGAATTGATGACTGCCTCGGGTAATAATAGCTCGAGAGAGTCATGCATTTCGATTCCGTAGCTCAGAAAGAACAACAGAGAAACTTTATGGTATGGTTCCAAAGACTATTACAATCTGAGCCAGAACAAATTGCCTGTCAGCTTTCGGGGAAGCATCGGCTTGGTAATGGGCTCATTGCCGTTCGATGGAAGACTGGAGGATACAATGTTACTTATCGCGTCACATGTGATGATGGCTTCTAAGCCATTGTTCGTTTCGCTGCATTAGGTCGATCGCTCTATCGCACCGTGAAGGTGGAAAACGAGGCTATTGTACTCCAATACCTCCGCAAGCGTACCAAGATTCAACTTCCACGGCTATTGGGCGTTGGAAAAATTGCTCTTGCACCGTATATCGTAGAAGAATTCGTGGAGGGAGATCTCGCTTCTGGTCCTTTTATGGAGTCCAGGATAGAGCTACAGAATTTTCAATTTCTCTTGACTCTTAGGTCGGCACAATCTGCTACCACTTTGATACCATGCAAAGAAAATAGCCTCAGCTCTGGGATAACATATCACATGAATCAAATTTCATTCTCATCCTACTAACTTGTAGTGATTTTCTGAACTTTAAGAGTGGCGGAGTATGATTTATATTCATTCCACGCTACAAAATTATTACAAATTAAAAGGAAAACAAACAAAAAAGGGCTACTAAGCCCTGTACCCCTAGAGAGGTTTAACGGACCCAAAAAAACCATATGAAGGAAATAAGTAGATACTTTGAGCCCCAAAAAGGCATGTGAAACCCCAAGAAAGGTTTAAAGAACATAGAAGTCCATTGAGCGCCAATAAAGGTAATTCAAAAAAACGCAAGGAAAAGAAAAGAAAAAATGGACGATCTTAAGTGATGATTGTGAAGGGGAAGAGATGGATGAGGATCAGAACAATGAGCAGTTGGCTTGTTTATTCCGATCACTTCTATCCTGAAGATGAGTATCAGCACTAGAGTACCGATTTCCTCTTTCTTACTTCTCTTTAGTGACCCAGTTACTTGATTTGAGATAGTCATCAATGCACCCCGATTATCCGAACGAGTTGTGCAAGAACTCTTTAAGAAACTTGAAAGCAGGCTCACAGAGCTCAACGGCATCGTTGTAAGTCATGCTTCCGATGTCAACAGGTTCGCAGTAGAATTTAAGCTCTTCCTTATGGAGACCGTATTCAAATCGAACTCCAAAGTGCTTTTCTACTGCCGCCTTACGTGACATCAACATTTCGGCAACTGTGGGGCTTGCCGGGACGGATATGCCATAGCGAGGGCGGTTCTAGAGCTGCTTCATTGTGTCTAATTGTGTAGACTGTTCAAGCTTAAGACGTTCTGCCTGCTCTGATACCGCCGTTTCGCTTTGTGGTAATGCGTCAAGATCGGAAATTGTTCTCTTTCGCTTGCCTGCGGATAGTTCGATTGAAGGCCTATGAGCGGCAGCGTCAGGACAAGGGATCCTTCCCGAAGTGGGATGTGAACCCGCTGGTGCTGACGGTCTCGGTGACAGATTTTCTGCTCCTTGACTACAGCCCTGCTGTGATCCGACGTCCTCCCTATTTCTCATGATTTTTGAAGGCGGTGGGATAGTGAAAGATTGAGCCTGAGGTGTATTCACCTTTTCTTGCGCGGAAGAGTGACCAGTGGTGGAGGTATTACTTCTGCTTGCAAGTCTAGAATCGACCTTGGCCGTGTTATTCAGGTGTCTTCCTTTGGCAGCAGATGCAGCTTTTGATGCTTTATCGCCGCCAGTGGATTCAGAGCTCCTACCTGTTGCTGTACGTGCGACTGGTCTCGTCACAGCATGCTCAATGGGCTTAGGCTTGATTCCAGGAAAAGGATAACCTTGGACTAGAAAATTATTAGTATCCTTATCTGATGTTTCATTCAAAATGATCAACTCACATAGCTTGAGCCACATTGATTGTTCCACGTAGTAGTGCTTCACTTTTCTGTGGAAATTGGCGTAGATGGGGTTGTGCTTGACAGTCGCCGTACAATTGGCTCTGCATATTTTTACCTCCTCAAATGGTATTCTGCGATCAGACTCGATAATTTCCAGCATTGCTGGCCAGGTGGTTTGGTATTTCTCGTATGGTTACATTTTGAGTGTTATTGTATGAAGAAATCGTTTATTGTAATTTTTGAAAGTAAGGCCGACTACTATTTTGATTTTATCGGAATTTCGTTTGTTGTGGGCAAGCTAAACCCTATTCTGTTTGACCAATCAATTGAATTGATGTTTTTGAGAACTATTTCAAGTGAACCGCAGTGAAGTAAACTGAGGTGAGGTGAGGTGAGGAAAGGAAGTAAAACTGATGACGAGCTAGTCCGACTCAAAAATATAAGCATTAAAAAGCCTTGATGTTGCCAGCATCTTACAAGACATCTAGGAGATATGTCGAGACACATTCTCAATGATTTCAGATAGTTACTATTCAAATTTCAAGTCTAATTGTGAGTGATTAGAAATGTTAACAGTGACTTTCAAGCTGGTTTCGAAAAGGTCTCAGAACCACCTCAGACGATCACCAAAAAGCTTTCAACCCGTTGTTCTCATTCCTATCACGTAATTACATCTAAATCGTCTCCAAGACTTTCCGTATGAAGAAAATAGACCAAGCAGGCGACAATTTTCGTCGAGTTCTCTCACCCCTCCATGCGCATTTCACCACAAGTCTCAAAATCACAAATTCTAACTTCAACGTGAGATCACAGAGCACCCAAAGGATAGATGAAGTCAAGCTATTTCAGTTCTCTCATTCATAATTCTATAAAAGAGTTCCAGGACTTCTGATACTTTGAAACCATCTCCATCTAGATTTGAATCCAGTATATCAAAAGGACCTCAAGTGTGCAACACAGCTAATTGTCTTGGCGACGACTCATACTCCCGTTAATCTAGATATCACTTGAGAAACGCAAGTCCTGATTTCGATGAAATATTGAATCTCAAACTAACCAAAGATTTTTCTCATTATTATTTTTTCATATGGTATCTTTGGTTTCCCACAGCCAACTATCTATCTAGTACGTTTAGCCCAGTGATGGTAACAGGCAGAGTACAATCTACAGATCAGGACGACACTCGAACTTGAGATTGAACGGAGGAAGCGAGGTTTGTCTGAAACACCTCATATATGCAACGAATATTTCACAATCCTGTACACTCATGGGTACAACGTGTCCTGTATTTCAACCATAAAACACTCCTAATCTCCCTCGTCTCAGTTCCACCGATACCAATCGACATATATACGCTCAACCACGCGTCATGAATTCCGATTCCCCCAAGCTGCAAAACCTTATTGATAAAGTCCCTTCTCATCTTATTGAATCCACCCTGAAAAAAGACTAATCTCCAAGTTGGTCGTCAAGAATGACTTTAGTATTCTGAATACAGTCCTGGCATCCTGATAGAATATTCCTCAGCTCAATCATTTGCCTCAAGACATGCGAAATAGCGTGAGTCCGAGTGGGAAGAAGACTTATCTACGCATATCATTTACTCAAACACCTTGAATCAAGTCCTGTCGTTTGGCTCTGGGAGGTCTGAATGAATAGATAGATGATAAGAGTAATTGCAAAATGCGCGAGTGACAACGAGATTTGTCTTCAAGACAGATGCACAATACATTATTGAGGCATTGGAAGGATAAACAAAATTCTCAAGTTTTGTATTTCAATGAGCTACCGAGCAGCGCACTCTGTGTACCATACGAGATTCGAAGTTCATTCATAACCTATGATATAATCTACAGCCAGTCTTGTTCGATCTCATTCCCGATCTATCCATCCACCTTCTAGTTAGATCTTTCTTTCCTCCTTGAATACTTGCAATAATCCCTTGAGCTTCACAAGCTTTGAGTGTCTTTCGGTAGGTAGCCCATGAATAAAAATCGCGTCATTTACCAATTGCTAAGCACCCATTACCCCTCGAGCTAAATTCCACCATCTCAAACTACTCCCAGCCGCTTTTCTCAAAACACCCATCAACAAACTCCAAATGCCTCTTCTTTCCCACTATTGCCCATTTTCCGGTAAAAGCTCTGAAGAACTCCAAAGTTTTCTCCCAAGTCTCGATATCATTCCCACATTCCCACGACTCGACCAAAAAAAAAAAAAAAGATTGCCATCCCCCAAACCATGAAACAAGTGCACCTCGCAATAGGACTCTACACAGAAATACTCATCTCCGCGACGACCGTAGAAACATCTAATGGGAACCCGTAGACTCTCCCATCAACTTTATCTTCCCCTAGCATCATCCGAAATAAATATCAATGAACAACAGCTTGTTCCTCGTAGTATTGTTTAACGCAGCAATCTAGGAATTGCAATGTCACGGCACACATCCTATTGGGGGTGTTTTTCCACCACCACCCATTCCATGAGAACTAATGTATAAATTTATTGGAGGTTGGTTGGGGGCGGAGCCAGAAGTGCAAGGTGCGAGAAGTGACGAGGAGGGATTGAGAAGGATTAAGAAGAGGAGGGAGGGCCTCTTGAGGGGAGGGAGTGAAAGATGAGGCCATGATTTGTCTGGGGTGATTGGGTGAGGTGGTTGTGGTTGTGGTTGTGCAAGGGTGGAGATGAATATCATCTTGAAACCTAGGTCAATTATTTAGCTTGGCCTCATAATCTACTATACTATACTAATACTTATACTCATACTTATACTCTCACTCTCCTCTCCCCTCCACTTACCCAATCTCCCCATCCCTCCTCCCAGCGGCGACGCATATATTCAATAAATATTTACCCCCAGGCATCGTGATGAGAACATATCAAAGTATCAGATTCACAGCCTAAATCATGAACTTCAACAATAAAGCAATATAAACCATCAAATAAATTAATTCATGTACCATTTCATTTCATTCATTGCATGCATAGTCTAAATACATTTCCCCTATCGCCAATTTTAGGCAAGAATCGCCATTGCGCTATCTTTCCCATCAATAAAAAATATGACCAATTTATGCTTGGTAAGTAGAAGCGGAAACATTTCCTCCACGTCCAGTCCAGTTGACGTGAATATCCTTTCCGACTGGGTATTTCTCAGAGGCGTGCTCTGGCTTGATCTTGAAGGTGTGGGCACCGAAGTAATCTCTTTGAGCTTGGAGAAGGTTGGCTGGGAGATCCTTGGTACGGTAACCATCGAACCAAGACAAAGCAGTGGAGAAAGCTGGGGTTGGAATACCCATAAGAGCAGACTTGGAAACAACGTCTCTCCATCCTGGTTGAGCCTTGTGGATAGCCTTGTTGAAGAAGTCACTGAACAACAAGTTCTCCAAGTTATCATCAGCACGGTAAGCAGCTGTGATATCCTTAAGGAAAACGGATCTGATAATGCATCCACCTCTCCACATCAAAGCAATGGATGGCTTGTTAAGCTTCCATTTGAATTCCTTGGCAGCCTAAAACATTATTAGTATCAAAATATTTTAAAAGATTGGGATCTGATCGTACCTCTTGCATAAGCATGAAACCTTGAGCGTATGAAATAATCTTTGAAGCATACAAAGCTTGCTCCAAATCCTCGAGGAATTGCTTCTTGTCACCCTCGAATTTGTTTGATCGTCCAACGTAAGAAAGGACCTTGGAGGCACGAGTACGCTCCTCCTTGAGGGATGAGAGACAACGGGAAAGGACGGATTCGGCAATCAAAGTAACTGGCATTCCGAGGTCAAGAGCGTTAATGGCAGTCCACTTTCCGGTACCCTTTTGTCCAGCAGAATCCATAATCTTCTCGAGAAGTGGGGTTCCATCATCATCGTTGAAGTACATAATATCACGGGTAATTTCGATCAAGAATGAATCGAGGACACCCTTGTTCCATTCGGCGAAAACATCACCAATTTCCTTGTCTTGCATACCAAGACCACGCTTCATGATATCATAAGCCTGTAAAAGTTAGTTAAGACCGTTGGAAAAGATGACTAGAGGTTTACATACTTCGCAAATGAGTTGCATGTCACCATACTCAATACCGTTGTGAACCATCTTGACGTAGTGACCAGCACCCTCATCACCAACCCACTCACAACATGCCTCACCATCAGACTTGGCAGCGATGCTTTGGAAAACATCCTTGATGTATGGCCAAGCCTCCTCGTTTCCACCTGGCATCAAGGATGGACCATATCTGGCACCCTCTTCACCACCGGAAACACCGCTACCAACGAAACGGATACCCTTTGCAGCCAAGTATTTTGTTCTACGGTTGGTATCGGGGAAATGTGAGTTACCACCATCAATGATGATATCACCTTCCTCAATGTGTGGGAGGATGGTCTCGATGAAGTCGTCAACTGGCTTACCAGCCATGACCAAAAGCATAATACGACGGGGCTTCTTCAACTTGGCGCAGAACTCTTCAATTGAGTGTGCACCCTCGATGGATTTGCCTGTGAAGATTCACCATGATTAGATTCTTGATTCTCATCATCTGCCAAAAGAGTAGTGGGGAAATTATCATACCCTTAGCCTCATTCTCGAGGAAACGATCAACCTTTGATGTGGTACGGTTGAAAGCAATAACGTTGAAACCGTGATCAGCAGCGTTAAGGATAATGTTTTGACCCATAACAGCCAAGCCGATGAGGCCGAAATCTCCGCTGAATCATTGTCAGTCAGTATATTCGAAGGCTATATTTGTTGACATGTTTGAGTTGGAAAGGAAAGGTATGGATGGCGGGGAATTATTTTTGCAACGGCAACATGGAGGGAAACATGTCTTCTGTTGAATGTGTATCAAGAGTATAATGAATACTTACGTTGCTTCTGGTGCAGACATCTTGAGATGGTTTTGTAGATGAGTTAAACGTTGATTGAATTTATCCTGATGATATTTCAATGATTGTTGTTGACAAAAGAGTTGAGAATTAATGTGTTGTTCGGAAGAAATGGGGGAAAGGAATGAAGAGGGAGACTAAAATATAAGAGGTAGGAAAGAGATGGATGGGATGGGAGGATGGTTAAGTAATGAAAGATGGTTGGGCCTTCTTCAAAACAACCATTTTAAAAGGAGGGGCAAAGCAGGGCAAAGCAAAGCAAAGCTCTCATATTATTTTATTAGTTTAACTTACTTCAGAAGCACCGGCACCGCTATTACTATTTCGTGGGTTTCCTGGTCTCATGTTCATGTTCATCCTCCGTACTCGACCCTTTCGTTCCTAAGACAGATAGATGACCTTGGATGACCTTGATCTCTTCCTTACCTTGCTTGGATGAGATATTCCCCAAAAGTGTCCCAAGAATATAAACGCCGACGAGCTGTTTTCGGAAGAATTTTTTGGAGATAATACGATGTAGAGGAATATTATGATGTAGGAAAGAAAATGATTGGATTAATTCTATATAAGATTCTTTAATCATTTAACTCTTTTGGTCAATTAATTTGATTCCATGACATTGATTGGTTGAATGAATTACCCCTCCTTACTAACTCGTCCCTCCTTGATATCTTCGGTGAAGCTGTATCGAGAAGAGAAAAGGTTCGTCCGGGTATCCAAATTAATGTATATGGCTTTGTTGAATATGGCTTATGAGACATTTCTTTGCTCGGTGACGCCTCATGATTATTCATCTAATTTGATATTGACCATTGGTGAAATAAGATACTTGCTTATTTGCTTGAGAGATTTATACCAATCATGTCTACTCGTGCTAGCTACGCTGCTATGTGAAACAAAAGTATTTTCATTCTCATATCACACCTACGAAGTGCCTAACTAGTAGCTCCAGCTATTCGTCATACCATACATATACATACCACAAGATTTTCCGTTGAACAACTATTTCGGTTCCTCTGTGTCAGGTTGTTGGTCTTGTAACTTGCAAGTGTAAGGTGTAAGTTGTCAATCCCCTCCACCCCACTTTTATCTACATGTTTTCTTCTGTTCTTGTCGTTTCTCCGGTTGGTAAATTTGTACATTTGTACCACACTCAAGGCACACTCATCTACAAAGTATAATTTCCATTCTCGTCAACCAACTCTTCCAACTCAGGTCCTCGTTCATGGAAATTCTAGAAATCTAGACTTCTAGATGTTTCCGTTTCCTTCTCACCACCAACAGTTATGACGAGCCAAGTGCTTGTTGATATGTATTACTAGGTATGTCGTAGTTCACCCCACCAAGCTAAAACAACCGGGAAACTCAACTTTCCGATCGGCCCGAAACATTATTTTAGAGCCCACGTTTTAAGGCTTTATTACTGAGTCAGCTATATGCCCAACCTTGACTGACTAATCATATATCACGTGCTGTAAAATAATTCTAGATTCATGCATTCTCGGCGCCTCATCGTAGACAACAAGGTCGGTCGCATTGCCAAATCATAAACTATCACCACAACCGTATCGATCAAATACGCGCACATTTCAACGCCACTTAATAACAAATTATAAGATATCTACATCAGAAAAGTTCGCAACAATTACGATAGAGTTCCGCAAGAACTATTCAGTTTCTGTTCAGGATTTTTGGTATAACCAGTGCGTTTTCAAAGCGCAAAGGTACGTCTAAACACTCATCAAGAGATACATACGTACAGCAATTCATCATGTCCTATCCACTACCACCAGGTATTAAATCTACTCCTTCGCCACATCCCTCCTTACCCGCTCGACCACCTCCATCCACAAATCCGCAAGCCGGTTTTAAACCTGCCTTTAGCAATAACAACAATGGCCCATCAAGACCTCCTGCATCAGGAGGATATGGCGACTTTACTGGTTTTGCTCCCAGATCAGTAGCTGCTCCAGTACAACCAAGTTATCAAGGCTTTCAACAACCTCCCACTGCTTATCAACAACCTCAACCATATAACCCATATCCTGCTGCACCACAACAAGAAGCTGCATATGGAGCTGCACCACAAATTCGAAATCCTTTTGCGCCACCGACAGCATCTGCAGGGCGTAGTATGGGTGGATTCGATGAAGATCCAGAGATGGCAGCACAAATAGCACAATGGCAGAGCGCATACGCTGGAAAGGATGCAAATGCAACTTCTGCCTCTAATAATGGGTATACTGGAGCTGTTCGAAAGTATCCAACAACTGGAGAAGTTTCAACGTCAGCATCGAATGCGAATGCGACACCATTAGGTAGAACCGAGACTGGACCTAGTATGACTTCACAAGCAATCACAAACGCCGCGCATAATGATACGGGTGTCGCAGCAATTGTGTCGGATTCTAAGACCAATCAAAAGACGGTTGTACGAACAGGTGGTGGTTCACAGTGGACAGATTCTTCCCTTCTTGAATGGGATCCTTCTCATTTTCGCCTTTTCGTTGGTAATCTTGCTGGTGAAGTTACTGATGAATCTTTACACAAGGCATTTTCTCGTTGGACATCATTACAAAAAGCACGAGTTATTCGGGATAAACGTACTACGAAAAGTAAAGGATATGGATTTGTTAGTTTTAGTGATGGAGATGATTTCTTTCAAGCTGCTAGGGATATGCAAGGAAAATATATCGGTAGTCATCCTGTTCTTTTGAGAAGGAGTACTACTGAGATCAAGGCTGTTACGCCTAAAGACAACAAACATGGAAAGAATAACAAGAATAAGGGTAAAGGTGGTAACAGGAATGATGGAGGACAAGGAAATAAAGATAGGACTGGAGCTGGCATTCAAAAGGCGGGAAGCAAAACCAAGGGTGGCTTGAAGGTTTTAGGATAATTGTCAAAGTAAGAGCTGATATCAAGTCAGTGGGTATTAGGTCAGCCGAAGCTTATGGGGAGAGGAAGAAAGGACGAAATAGAGGGCGAGAGAAAGAGGTAATGATCGTCGGCGCATGTCAAAAGACACATACCGAAGTATGGCTTTGGATTTATTAATGGCACACTTTCGATCGAGCTGATCCTTGGGATACAACGCCACGATAATGTGTATGGTCGAAGTTACCCAGAGCAGTATTTTTAACTTAATGGATAAGCATAACAATTGTTTGCATTTATAATTCTTTCAAACTATATCTACATACAAATTATACCTAGTCTTTGGTGAAATGATTGGTGTGGCCAATGATCGGTTCGTGTATAAGGGGGATAGTAGCAGAAAATGCTTCCACTTAGGTTAGTCAGCCAAGTCTCTACAGAGCATACCCCGCCTCGAGTCCGCGTGCCTGCCAAAGAAAGAACACTTCCTCATGCTATCCTACCCCGCCACATATTATCAAACTTTATTAATCTAGCCTTGATGATACCTTGATTGCAAAACCTTTTACTGGCTCGCAAGGAAAATTCAGAAACGTACCCCTTGTTCCATCGCATCGTGTTTCAGGCAAAAATCAAACAGTTTTGGTGTTGTCAAAGCGGTAAACATGTCAAATAGCATGTGAAACCGAGATCAAAGATGAACTTGATCGTACTTTACTGATGGATTGCCAGGGTTGTCTTCTTTCGTTGTTGAAACGCTCATCAGATTGCCATGCAGATTGTTTCTAAAGTGTTGATAGTACGGTTTTGTGTGGATAGGCGATTCGTGGTTGCGATTCGAGGTTGCGGTGTATAAGATATATATATGACTTCCTTCTTTCTATTTTTCTGAAATACTTGCATTTCTATTTTGCATTATCACACACGGATATATTTGATTGAGAGAAATTGAAAAGATGGGGAAAACAGAATGGCTGGCCTGTTCAGCTCTTGCTGCAATCTTGGTTTATGTATTTCCACAATACTTCATTGTCGACCGAATTTCGAGATCAGCGATTCGTTTTCTTCTAGTTGATATTTCATTATTTACATTTTGGCGCATGTTCATATATCCTTTTTTCTTTAGTCCTCTTCGTCATCTACCTGGTCCAGTGGTGAGTTTTTTCGACTCTTCTGAACTTCCTTCAATCATTAACATTCATGTCTAGTCATATAACTATCTCTGGGGTAATGGCACAGCACAATTTACCAAACCACCTGGACATGAAATCAAAAAGTTCGTTAAAGATGTACCAAATGATGGTTTAATCCGCATTCGATCCTTTGGTAATATCGAAAGACTTATTCCAACATCTCCTCAAGTATTGAAAAGTATTCTAGCGGATAATTCATACGATTATGAAAAACCATATGGAGTTCGGAAATTCCTTTCCTTGATTTTGGGTGAGGGGCCTATCATGTCAGAAGGTTCTCTTCATAAGTTTCAACGCAAACATTTACTTCCCGCTTTTCAAGTCAAACATATCAGAGGCCTATACCCAGTATTCTGGTCTAAAGCTCTTGGTCTTGTTGAAGGTATTTCTCATGAGATAAGCGAAACGAGTACATTGGAAAAAAGAAATGAATCACATATCGAATTCAACGAATGGGCTACTCGTGTTACATTAGATATTATTGGTGTAGCTGGTGTCGGTAGAGATTTCGGTGCTCTTCGAAATCCAGATGATCCTCTCGTACGAGATTACAACGAACTTCTCGAACCTACCTTTAGTAAAGGTATTTACTTCGCAGCCAATATCTTCGGTCCACAAGATCTCATTCAAAAATTGCCTTTCAAATATAGCAAAGTAATTGCTGAGACAACCAGGAACCTCCGAACCTTCTGTCGCGAAGTCATCGATAAAAAACGACAAGCCGTAAGCGAAGGTAAAACAGTCGACGGAATGGATATCCTCAGTATCCTCGTCCGATCCAACGATTTCAGCAACGGAGATCTCGAAGACCAACTCCTTACCTTCCTAGCCGCCGGTCATGAAACCACATCCTCAGCACTCACATGGGCCATCTATCTCCTCGCCATCCATCCCGAATGGCAAACCAAACTCCGTCAAGAAATCCACGCTGCGATTCCATCTCCCAGCGATCCAAACTCCCCACAACCAGACCACACAATTATCGATTCTCTCCCCATCCTCAACGCCATGATTCAAGAAACTCTCCGTCTCTATCCCACCGTTCCTCTCTCCGTGCGCAAGACCACCCGCGCTACAAGCATCTCCCTCCCCAGCTCCGCACCCATCTCCCTTCCCCTCGGAACACGCGTGATCATTTCCCCTCTCGCCATCAATCGCTCTCCACTTCTCTGGGGTCCCAAAGCCGATGAATGGTCTCCGGAGCGTTGGCTCCAAGACGGATGTGCGAATACTGGGGGTGCGGAGAGTAATTTTGCGAATATGACTTTTTTTCATGGGGAGAGGAGTTGTATTGGGAGAGGGTTTGCGATAAGTGAGTTTAAGTGTTTGTTGGCGGGGACGGTAGGGGGGTTGGAGTGGGAAATGTGGGATAAGGAGGAGGAGGTGAAGGTGGGTGGGGTGGTAACGACAAAGCCGGTGGGGGGGATGAATGTAAGGATGAAGGTTGTGGGGTGGTAGGGTTGTTGGGCGTTTGTTGGGACTCTTGGGGCGGATTTTCTTGGGAGTTTTATGAATTTAAGGGTGTTGATTTGAATATCCCACGGTATACTAGACGTTCGGTGCAAACCATTGATAATCAAATAATGAATCCCGTACAAGCTTACAATCCACAAGTAAAAGTAAGAGTGACAGAAAGCAAGTAAGCGCAAAAAACAGCACCATCACAAATCCCACACCTCCCAAAGACAATCAATAAACTACACAGCCCTAAACCACCCCAGAATCTCCATCCACCCCACCCAATGTACCAAATATCATCATCGATAGCCCACCTCGAATCCCAAATCCTAAATCCCAAATTTCAAATCATTACAGAAGAATAGAACAATCCTCCTACCCGACAAACATGATGAAGTATATAGACATAGACTAGACGATTTTGTGATCTTACAACACCCCCATGGAATTAGAATATGATTTCAAATCGTTCGTCTTACCCCCCCACCGCCGGTTTAGAACTGTCTAATAAGAGAAAGGAATGAAAAGTATGTATGTATGTCATATTATATTTCAACTTCAGGGAAATATTAAATATCGTACATATGTACCGTGCTGGGGAAGGTAGAACTTTGCTGTTGATATTCCCGCAGAGTACTTCTACTTTTACTATAATATCGAGTCGTAAGCATGCGCGGAGCATATGTGGATAGTTAGATAGTATTTCTTGGATCTTCTATTCTTTTATTTCTGGGTAGTGGGACTACTGTTGTCTTTGCTGAAAGGATTCATCTACTACTAGGATGTTAAAAGATTGTATTTGTTTTTCTAAATTAGGGACTTTGGATGTGTTGGAAATGGATGAGAGTCATGGAGATGCTCTTTATTGCTGGGGATTGGGATTAGAGTGGTTGTGTTGAGAAGGGGGTTTGAAATCGCTTGATGGATTATGGGTGGGTAGAGATCTAGATGTGAAGAGATGACTAGGAGGAGATGGGGATGCTAACGAAAATCAGATGATAACGCTGATCTGGAGTCAACGACAATGCTAATGAGGAGTAGATAACATGCTGACCTAGAGTCGACGACTGCCATGAAGCCTAAATTGACTGCTACACAGCACACCATGTAGTGCCAAAAGCACTGTACTCATAAGTCAGAGTCAATTCTTGATAGATGCGACATGAATTACTCTTCCAGTTTCCCCCTATCTCAATCCTCGAAGCGATGCTTAGCTCTTTTGATATCGATGTTCCATAACCACTATTTAACAACAAATCAAACTCCTGGACTGGCTTCAAACTGATAATATTCATTATAAATCTCTCCCAGACTTCACTTTCACCTTCCTTATCATTGTCCTCATCATAATCAATCATACTCGCCTATCCAAATTCACTATAAAATACCAAAAGTCAACTTTGAATGTAAGCGAATGAAATTTCAATACGGTCAATAAGGTACTGCAGACACCTTGTGGTTCTCTCCAAGCCTCTTCTTATGTACCGTAGCTTTGAATGAAAGTAACTCATCTTCTTCTTTTCCTTAAAAGCAAATCTGATTCTAAAAAAAAACTTACAACCATTACGACCTGCATTACCACCACTATATCGACAATTACAACTAACAACCACGATCGATAAACACAACTGACTAACTACACACAATAACGTATTAACAATTCATACATACCTTTACAATCACGATGCTTTCTTCTCAATTAAACCCAATTGCTCCTGCGACTTCCACCAAGATGCACGAAAAGATTGTTCATAAAACCCTCAAAGGTGGAGTTACGAAGAACATAAAAAAGACGGTAACGTCTCCAAAGAAGCAGGTTTCTAGCCCAGATGAGATGATGTCTAGCCCAAAGTCAACTTCGGCAACCTCTCCTAATCGTCTTAATCGACTTATCCATTACCCCTTGAGCAAACAGCAAGCAGCTTTGCTTCGAGGAATAAAGACTTCTATGGTCAAGTCTCGCAATCCCGCTGAACGCGTTAAACCCAAGGAAGATCAAATGGATCTTGATAAAAAGAACGAATATTCTATCAAGACGAATAACTCTAGCGAAATTAGAACGAAAAAGCCAGAAAAATCAGAGAAGCCAGTATTCAACTCAAAATTCGCCAAAGAAACTACCTTTAGTGGAGTTTTCAAAAACAAGAAAGAGGCGGAGCCGGTGCTCATTCCAAATTTTCTAAAATGTCCAAAGTCTCCTCTAGCTATCTCGGAAAGTCGACTCTTGCTACGTCCAAATGGCAAGGGTCTTGTTGCCTTGGGTCGGGAGGTAGTAAAATTCGGGGTTGCGAATGTGTTGAGATCCCTTGAAAGCGATGCAATGGATACTGTCAGTATATACTCTTGTGTGCCTTTTAAGCTCCTCGTTGTATCTCTTGTCTATGTAATTGACTTGCTGTCATTCCTCTTTTGAAATCGTTTAACCAACCAGATGCAATAAACTAACGATCCAATCAAAGAGAAGATTATGACTGGAACTACGACGGATTCAATGGATATCTTTTGGAAGAGCACAATGCTAAATGTGCACAATTCCCAGAGATGGATTTGGAACCCGAGACCTTGATACTTTACTACAAGGGAGAAGTCAATGAATATGGTATTGCTTGAGGTACCATAGCCCGACTTTCTAACTCAAAATTGGAACTTTGGAAGGACTCGCTGTTTGTTGTCCACTTTTGGATTGGATCGGATTTCCTGGGCGAATGTCGCAACTAACTTTCTCTTGAGAATATGGTACTGATAGCTGCTCATACCTGTGGCCGAACCTAAGATTTTGAGAGCCTAATGTTCACTCCAGCGAGTTTTCTATAAACTTCTTACGCGTTGTTGTCTTACAATTTCACAAGTCTCCTTCCTTGTACATTGAGGTAAGATATCACGTGCTAGATCAGAACTAGTGCCTTTCGACTTCCATCACCAAATTCGCGTCTGCTAACATTCGCGACAGATTGATTGTGAACTTCACTCGTCCACTATCAATTTCTTTCTTGATCAATTTTTTTTTCGAAATTGCGGCAATTACAAGCTTTTCTCTTTGCGATTTCAATTATTACCTTCACGATGCAGGTAATGCAAGACCCCTCTCAAGGGATTCATCGCGACTTGGTATGTTTACAACTTCTCATAGCTTCACTTGTAAATAATAATCTAATTCATTGCGCAGTTACATCACGTTCATCTTCTCTCTACATATCGATTTCCAATTACGCCTACACAATTACACCCTGAAAGAGTGGCAGAATGGCTTATGAATGGACCAAAAATTACTCGCGATCAAGCTCCTGTTTATTGGACTTACCTGGACCGACCGGTTGATGGCACAGTCTTATTGTCATGGCAAACACCTACAATGGGCCAGGAGTTCCCAAGTGATGGTTACGTCTGGGCTCCTGGAGAGACAGCATTTTCTCTCGAAGTTATGGGCTGCGTGAGTTTATATGAATGTGATTTAGGCAGAATTTAACTGACCTTGTTTGCTTTCGCAGACTCTAGAAATTTATCATTGCAAAATTGGCTATGGTACTGGAGAACCTATCGCATCTCATACTCGTCGCCGATATCGACTTTTACCACCACGAATTCCAAATCAAAACCCTTCACCTGATCCAAATCTTTGGATTATACATTATACTCAAGCTCCTCCCGAGGATCGTCTCCCACCACATATGATCCCAATCAATCAACAAATTCAGACCATTATGAGTACACGACAATACTTACATCAACAAGGTCAACTTATTCATAAAGAGTTTTTACTTCACGATAGAGCAAACTGGGCAAAAATCGACTTCCCTCGTGGTCATCCAAGAGGTGCTCCAATGTATGCAGCAAGCATTCCACCAAGAGTTCCTCAATCAATGGCATATCCTACTCATCCTCAACCCGGTCCACCATCAAAACGCGCTCGTACAGCGAATGTCGCTCAAGCCGCAGTCGCAAATAATGCTGCAGCAGTTGTCGAAGAAGACGAAGAAGAAAATTCTAGAGGAGATTGGTTTGATCTTACGACACCTAGAGAAATCAGTTACAGCAGATTCCTTGCAAATTATGAGTGGATGGAGGAAGTACTCTCTTCACCCTACGCCATCAATCAAATTGTTCCCACGGACCTTGGACTTGGTCTTCGTGGTGAATTAAGCAGTCTCACTGAAGGCATATTTAATGCACCTCTCAAAGAAACTGAAGAACCAACACTTAATTATGTTGGTCGTCTTGATCCTGGAAAGGCAGATGAGTTCCGTAAAAGAGCTCATGATACTATTGCCCAAACTAACAAGGATATTGAAAAAATGAATGCAAAGCATGCAAAGCGTCTTGCAAAATTTCAAAAAGGTTCTCTTATTTCTCAAGCTGAGAAAGAATTACGAACAGCTGTCGATAATCCTTCAGATATTGGTCCCGAATATTGGAGACTGGAAGGTAAAATCGATGAAGAAGAGAATGAAGAATCTGAAACTCCAATCAAGATTCCTTCCAAGGTTGATGATGTTCTTGCAAAGGTTGAAGCTTCTCTTGGTCGTCATGCAGTTGCGATTAGTGAACTTCGCCGAATTCAAGATGGTGGATATGAAGAAGTTACTGCACGAGCAAGTCCTCCACCTTCTCAACCTTCTCGAAATAATTCTCAACAAAGTGGCGTTCTTATGAATGACACTGACGTTGGTGATGTTGGTGATGTTGATATGACCAATTCTACTGCTGGTTTACTGGATCAATTCCACAATAGTAATCCATCTTCATCACACGCCACACCAGTGAGTGCTAGTTATCCAACTCCTGGTCACTTACAACATCCTTCTGCAGCAACTACACCAGCTGGAGCTTTACATATGGCATCTCCACATCTTTCCCAAACTATGGGAACACCACAAATTACACAACAGAGTCAATCTCCCCCACAACAAGAACAAAATGATATTCACATGCAAGATTCATCTTCAACAGTAGAAACTCAGCAACCTATGACTACAACAGCGCCACCCACAACCGGTGCTGATACATCAGATTGGGTTGTTGTACCACCAGGAGGTGTCTCACCTACAGCAGACCCTTCTAACAATAATGCAAACAATGATACAGTAAATTTACAAACTCAAAATCAAAATCAACAATCAACATTATCAGATTTTTCCAAGCCATCTTCCGATAATAATACATCAGAACAACCAACAACTTCTACCTCCTTACCCGAACCACAACAAGAACATCAAGAACATCAAGGGGGACAGGAAGAACAAGAACATCATACCGAACTCAATGAAAATGATTTCGATCTTGAAGATTTGGACACAGCTGGTGATGCTTTAGCTTCATATGACGCTGGTGATGCTATGGGGGATGATGGACATGTTTTGGGTGATCTCGTCGATGATAGTGCATTTGGCGATGCATTTCACGGCGTCGATCATCATAATGATAACGTGGATGAAGACAATCACGGCATGTAAGATAAGTAAGGCTTATGGATAGTTTTGGCATCGATACCGACTTGATGGATAATACGAGGAATTTCGATGGGATTATTTACGATGACGGGGTTCGCAACAACATAACTAACGACTAACTTTGGTTTCTCAAACTTCACATTTCTATAATTGAAAACACTCCTACTTTGCGAGTGAGGAATTTCCCCCTTGGGTTTATCCCTTGGGGCATGAAAGAACCTTGATATTAGTAGAACTTGTGGTTTGGATGTTGAGATGGAAGATTGGTTTCTGAGTTGGTGATCTGGGTATTGGTGAATAGGTTCTAGCGATTTTGAAATTTCCTTTTGGGTTGGGTTGAATTGGACTGAAATGAACTGGAGTGGTCTTATATTAATGAATGGGTATGTTCATGGGGGAGTTGAGGGGGGTTGACTCTAAGAATCATCATGGGCCTTGGTGGATGTGGTATTGATCAAACTGTAGCGGAACTTTGCTGATGGATGAAGGTTGATAGATGGATGAATTCTCTTTTGAGAAAAGGATTTAAGCGTTGATTCTCAAATTTGTTTGCTTATTGGTTTCCTGTTCTGCTTGTATGATTATACTATGAGTTGTATGAATAGAGATTTTTTGTTTTATCTTACCTAACTTGATTGTATCTTACCTTTTGTGTGCCAATATGATATATGAGATTGGTGACAACATCCAATGAACTACTAATAAATAAGTATTATCAACATTGTCAGGAATCTTTAGCCAAAAGATGTTCAATAGCAGAACAATTTTAAATGGCAATAGCTCCAGTGTAAAACCCCAAAACCAAAGACCAAAAACGTCAAGGAACAATTTCAATCACATGTCATGCCCCTCCAAAACGCGGGGCACATTTTCCATCGATACAACATCCAAGTACTCAAAAAAGTTGGCAGCGCGTACCACGATGCCACTTTCAATGTCATTTTCTAAATGACTTTTGTTTAAACCACAGAGACACTATTTTAAAAGATTTCATACGTCTTGCATAATCTCTTATTTCAAGATGGGAGACAATACAAATGCCTCTGTGGCAGATCCATCCGTCATAACCATTGATAACATTTCTACCAGAATGCCTCCTCATGATATCAATGGCGTCGAGAAATCCACAGATCATTTATATGCTTTGGTTGATATGGGAAGGTATATTTTCAGTTCCTCCAAACCTTTTACATTTTACCTCGCGTAGAAAAAGCAAGAATCCCCTACTAAACAAAACCTAGTAATGGAATCCGCTTCTCCATCTCCGATCTCTCGCCTCCTACATCCCGTCTCCTTCCCTGCATCTATCGCGATCGCGCTGCCATTTCTCTTTACGACGCTTTACATTCTTCTCTTCCTGGATCTCGAGAATTCTACTTCGACGCCGAGACGATTTCGCGCGTGGCGGGGTGTCTAGCGGGATTCAAAAGGATATGCGATTCGTATGGTGTTTTGCGGAAGAATATTGGGGTGTTTGCGACGGAGGCGATGCGCACGGCGGAGAATAGGGAGGAGATGACGAGGGCGATTAGTAGGGAGAGTGGATTGGAAGTGGATATTTTGAGTCCGCAGGTGGAGAGCTTGTTGGGGGCGTTGGGGGCGAGGAGTGGGTTTGGGGGGGTGGAGGG
>PQXI01000155.1:0-88273 GCA_004786145.1 Botrytis paeoniae
GAATGAAGATATATATATATATATATATAATAATTATACCTATCAATTATCTAACTATCTAACAATATAACAATACACAGAATATATAACTCACCTCTCTCACACCTCTGAAACAAATGTCATCATTTTTAATTTATTTTTTTGCGAGGGATAAGGATATACGGAGTAGGCGAGGTAGGTAAAACCAAGGTTTTTCTTCTTTTTCTTTTACTTGCTTGCTTTTGATGTCGATGTGGATTGGCTTGTTCGGTTCAGCGAGATCCACTACCTAGGTATCTACGAAGTAGTATCTAGTATCTAGTATGCAATGGGATTGTGAGACTAGGTAATTATGTTGTGTATACTATAAAGTATACCCCTGATGCTGATAGTGGCTGGGTGACTTGCTTTCGAGCTTGTTTTGTGGTGGGTATGTACTATGTGCTTGGTGTGTGGTTGAGCTCTTGGGGGGAGATGGTTAAAGTATATCGATCGATGATTTGTTTTGGGGGAGTGAAGAGAGTGAGAGTGAGAGGGATTGTGGATGATGAGAATCTTTTATTTTGTTGAATAGATGGATTGATATATATATATATATATATCGTCTTCCTGTAGCTGTAATTAGAATCTGTTGTACTCGAGTATAGATTTGAGTATGTTTTCAGAAATACCTAGATACCTACCTACATCCGGATTTGTTCCTCGCTAGTGTCTACTAGGTAGTCTAAATCTAATATCTAAAAATGTAACTATTAGTGAGTGTCTAGATAGTGTGCTTGGATAATCATGGAATAGATCTCTCAGTCAACCAACCAAAGAAGGTTAATCGATTACAGGTAGATAGATAGATAGACATACAGCGTTGATGGGGGCGGAAGGATTCGAGGATTCGAGCAAAGACTTAGTTGAAGAAGTTCCCTGTTATACTTTGTACTTAGCTATCTTTCAAAAGGTACCGAGTACTCAGATACTCCACTCTAGCTTCTTCTTTTTCTTCTTTTATTTTGCACTGTGCTGATAAGTTAGGTTACCAGCCTCGTACAAGTACACATACGCGGCTTCTAGCCAATTATGGGAGAGATGGGAGAGGAAGTGAAATAGGAACTTGGTGGGAAGGAGGGAGGGAAGCTCGTGTTGGTGGGTGGTGCTTTTTTAAGTTGAAGGGGTGGAGGCACAGTTCTCATTGGAGAAGAGGAAGTATGATGCGGGAAAGATGGTTGGGGATGTGATGTGATATACTCTATATTGTTGTTAATGGTATATAAAATACAGCCTCATGATTTTTGGGAGTGGATTGTTTATTTTTATCTTTATTTTTGTTTTTATTTTTGTTCCTGTTCCTGTTTCGCTTTTTGTTCTTTTCTTGGTTGGCTTTTCTATTTTGAAGTTGGAAACTAGATATCATTGCACCGTTGAAGGTATTGATTGGTTTGACTGAGGATTGGAATTTTCAAACTTCATAATTCTCTCTCTCTCTCTCTCTCTCTCTCTCTCTCCCTCGCCCTCGCCATATCTCTCTCAGAAAAAAAGACAATTGATAACTTCCAAATTCTCGTATTATTATCCCATTGTTTCGTATCGCCCTCAATGCTCGATAAATAAGCTTTCTTCTATCCTTGCTTTGCGCTTTCACATTTGATCGATAAGAATCGAAGAAATACATCAAAACACCTCTTAGTACCATTATTAGTTCAATCCACCATCAACCACCAGAAAACCAAGTTGTCCCACATAATAAATCAAAAACTCCAAAATACCATTCCCAGAATTCGACCCAGAGCCAGTGCAAAATCCTATTCGACCGTCAACCACTGCCCCCCTCACTATCCCCCCCCCAAAAACAAGTGGGATTCCTATCAATCTATGAGTACCTACTATTAGTTGGAATAAAGTAAAAGATCGTCCGAAACGAAAAAGAGCTACCATTCGGTTTCAAGATACTCTCATCTTCCTAGTCTCTCCTCTTTTCCTCTTCTTTCTTTCTTTCCTCATAATGTCACGATATTCTTTCGAAGATATTCATCTTAATTCCCAAGATTCCTCTTCACTCGTATCTCCACCAACATCTCCACCAAGATATCCTTTACCACCACCACCTCAATCGCAACCGCGTAATCCTTTAAACTTCGCCTCACAATCAAATTCATCACAGGCTCAAGAATCATATAACCAACAGATTGGAATGTCAAATTCTTCTTCGTTATTACATTCACGAGAAAACTATGGGGAAGTGGAACCTGTGAGTCCGATAATAGATAGTCCACCAATTCCTCCACCACATCGGTCGTCACAATCTATTCAGGAATCTAGAATACGCAATCAAAACAATAACACAAACGTTACATCGGGACCAGATAATTTTAGTGATCAAGCTGCGGGTGGTAGAAACGGCGTTGCTATGAGTGTCGCAAATTCAAATGCCAGGGAAAGTGGTGTGGAAGCCACAAGACATACCCCGGGATATGATCCAACACAACCTTCATACCAAGAGTCTCCATTCCAACGCCCGTTTCCACGACAAGATGCATCAACATCGTCTCTGACTCCTTTAAATGCTGCTGCTTTCCCAACCGGAATGTCAACTCCTTCTTCACGTTCGACTATTTCTGGTCGAAATCCTCCTTCAGATCCTTACACGGATTCTCCTTACCCATATAATCGATATTCAAGGGCAATTGACCCGGAACTGGTTGAATTTGACCCTAGTACAATTGCAGACGACGGAGACGACGGTTTGGGATATAGACGAGTTAATAGATCTTCTGTCTTGAGTTTAAATAAAATGTCAGATAGCGGATCACGAACACCTCCGGGTGGAAAAGCTGTAGCAGCTGGCGGTGTTGTGGGAGCCTTGGGTGGTCTTGTTGGAAAGAAGATTGCGAATGCGAATGGGGAAAATATACAATACAATGATGTTACAAATGCACAAAACGGACATAATGGGACGGACGCTTACGATCTTAGTGTGGAAAAGAACGAATGGTTGAAGAAACCACCGGGGGGTAACAAAAAGATGAGACTATGGATCGCTTTACTGGTTGGATTTTTAATTTTAGCGGCAGTGATTGGAGGAGCTGTTGGCGGTACACTGGCGGGCAATGCGAAAGGGGGATCGGATTCAGGAGTCTCACAGGATGGGGTCACCAACGGACAATCTGCATCGTCAGATACTTCCAAAAATGGCGATCTTAACAAGGATTCAGCAGAGATCAAAAATTTGTTGAACAATCCCGGCTTGCACAAGGTTTTCCCCGGAATCGATTATACACCAATGTATACACAATACCCAGCTTGCTTGTCATACCCAGCAAGTCAGAACAACATTACAAGAGATGTGGCTGTGCTTTCGCAACTCAGTAACACCCTTCGTCTCTATGGTACTGATTGTAATCAAACGGAGATGGTTTTACATGCTATTGATCGATTAGGATTGAATGGTACCGTTAAAGTTTGGTTGGGTGTTTGGCAGGATTCAAATACTACTACTAATACTCGTCAGCTCGAGCAGCTCTACAAGATCTTTGATAAACATGGATCAGCATCTTTTGTTGGTGTTATTGTTGGTAATGAGGTTCTCTATAGAGAAGATATGACTGCCTCGGAGCTCACATCTATTATCCAAGATGTCAAATCTAACATGACAACTCGTGGTATCGATCTCCCAATCGCCTCTTCAGATCTTGGAGATAACTGGACCGCAGAGCTCGCTAACGCAGTCGACTTTGTAATGGCTAATATTCATCCCTTCTTCGCTGGAGTTACGGCTGAAGAAAGTGCTGGTTGGACATGGGACTTTTGGCAAAATCATGATGTGGCCTTCAAAACAAATGCATCTCAAAACATTATCTCAGAAACTGGATGGCCTACACAAGGTGGTACTGATTGTGGTGCTGCTACTACTTGTACTCAAGGTAGTGTGGCAGGAATCACGGAACTAAACACTTTCATGGAGAACTGGGTCTGCGATGCAATTACAAATGGAACGAATTACTTTTGGTTTGAGGCATTTGATGAACCTTGGAAGATTCAATATAATTCAGGAGATCAAAATTGGGAAGATCATTGGGGGATTATGGATGTTAATAGAGTGTTGAAGGATGGAGTGAAAATTCCTGATTGTGGAGGAAAGACAGTTTCATGATGAATGTGTGCGTGTCTGCATGCGTAGATTGAAATTTGTTTGTGGTTAATGATGGGAATCCAGTGGAATTTGATGGGCTTATTGAAAAGAATGCGAATTGCAGGAAGAATATCGTATGCAATGCTATTGAATGGCGAACATTTTGGTGGAGTAATCTCTTTTTTGAACCTTTTTGGCAAAGTGGAATTTCAATACTACAAGGCGTTTTTGGAAGGGGGAGAGGGATATTTTTTGGTATTTCAGATGAGATGAGTTGAATTGAAATGAACTTATCCGGATTTCTTTTGCGATGAAATGGGGTGGGATGGGATCGTGGGGGATATTGTACATAGATAATGAACTTTTTCTACTTTATATGAGGGATGGATTGGTATTCATTGGGTTTGGGGATTGGATGGATGGAGGGAGGGGGGGTGAAGAGAGGTGGATATGGATATGGATATGATATATGAAGAATATAATAAGATTACGTCTTTATCTGTTTAATCTATGTGGTGTGAGGTTTGAAGTGTGAGTTGAGTTTAGTTGAGTTACAATGAGCTGAGCTGAGCTGAGCTGTGATGATTGTTGCATATGTGATTCCCGATCTTAATAGATGTGATTGTGTGGGGAGAGAGAATCTTGGGTTTTGGGAAGATTGATGATTGTGGTGTTGTAATGTTGAAATGTTGAGATGTTGTGGGTGGGTAGGGGAAGTGTGTAGTCGGTAGAGTCGATCGGTAAAGGTACTTTCAGTATGTAAAGGGTAGATGGTAGATGATGAGGTGGTGAGGAGGGAGAGGGAGAGGGAGAGAGAGAGGCGGAGTGGGGCGGGGCGGGGTGGAGCGGAGTGGAAATGGGGAGTGTGTTTGTGTATTGGAGGTGAGGTTTGAGATGGAGATGGAGATGGAGATGGAGGGGCGAGAGGTGAGTAGGTTGCGTGTGATTTGGAGTGAGATTGGAAGTTTGAGGTTTGGGGTTTGAGATTGAGGGATGGGTGGCTTTTATTGGTGTATTTGTGGGAGTGGTGTAATTGGTTGGTAGGTTGGTTGGATGGAATTTAGATCAAAATTGTGATTGTGCGGTTGTGATATAGGTTTGAGAAGTGGGGTTTGATTTGATCTGATCTGATTTGGGTGACTTGAGTGACTTGGGGAAGGCTAGGCGGAGCGTGAGGTGTTGGATTGGGAGTTGGGAATTGGATATTTTGTGGAGGGGTTGATGGGGTGGAAGTTTCTGGGAGGGAGGAGACGAGGGGAGGATAGAGATGGATCTTTATAGTAGATAGGTAGACATATTCGCACGTTTTTCATTTATAAATCCTGTGTTTGCGAAATGCAGGATAGTTATAGGATGGAATATGGGATATCATCATGAGTACTGGCTGTATTATTGATATGATTCCTGGTTAATTACAAGAAGTATGGATATTGCGTGATATATTGAGGGCTACTGGGTATATGATCATTATATAGGATAGTAACGAGTCATTGCAAAGTAGATCATTACTATAAGTTAATATATTCTACATTTGAATATAATACAAACACAGGAAAAAGAAGTGAAAATCATTTTAAAAAGTAGTGGAACCTTTCGGGGTACTTGAAAGGCGTTATATATAACACTCACAATAATGTCACTCAAACAAAGCACAATAGATTCAAAGGTCCTCGGGAGTCGGGATAGGGTATGATGGATAGACCGTTCAATTCTCATTACATATATACATCGGACATTATATTTATTTACAAGCTTCCTCACCCCCTCTCCCTCTCCCCCCCTCTTTAATAAAAATTATGTACTAGAAATTTCACAATCCATACTCGATGATTCTTTACATGTAACTAGCATCGTAGTAGAACTCGCTAGTGAAAGATGTACCCAAGACGGTGGTGATGTCGATGGGGGCTGTTAATTGGGAGCTGAAGTTTGCACGGGGACCTTCTTCGAGAACGCTTCCCGGGCCGAAGTTGTTGTATCTGTTGGGATTGTTAGTTGAGGTTCAAAGTTTGAAATTCATATTAGGATATGATCACTCACTCTCCGAAAGTAACTTCATCAGTGTTTGGAGATGAGGTACTCCACTCTTGCCATCCGGCCGCCTTGATGTTATCACCCAAATAACTGTTCTGGAAAACAACACGTGCGTAATCTCTCCATGGTCGTCCGAGATAGTTGTTGTATGGAGTGAGACTGCTGTTGAGATTGGCAATGTTGGAGTTGTTGATCACATACCAAGAATCAACATCAGCGCTGGTGCGACCTGAAGCAGTAATGGCTCCATTGGCAATGGTGCGGATATCGTTATTCTCAAACCAGGCGAGAGCTTTCTCGCCAAAGATGAAATCGATAGCTCCGACGATCAAGCACTTGGCGTAGAGCTGGTAACCGGCCTCGGCGAGAACGGTGTCTTGGTAGCCCCAGAATTGGGTGGCGTAGAAACCGACGTTGGAGGCGTAGGAGGAGAGAGCAAGGTTTTGACCATTGGAGTTGATGTGACCAAATGTATTCTTGATGATCAAGTTGTACACCTTGGTGTTGGTGTTGTGGGCGCGGAAAGTAGCGGTTAAATCATCTGAGGTGGTGTTGATGAGGGCGAGGTTGTAGGTGAGCGTTGCTTGATTGTCGTAGTAGCTGCGGGCATCGGAGGTATAACCTTGGATGGTAAGGTTGGATGCGATTTGTGGGAGATACACTTGCTCAAAGTAGGTACCAGGAGCTACGAAGATGTATTGAGCATCGGTTGTGGTGGCAGATAATGCATCAACACCCTCTTGGAATGTGGTGTAGGAGCCGGCAATTTCACCAGTCTCGTCAACGACAATTGCGCCAGCTGGAGCAATGGTTCGGTTGAATGCAACAGCGCGGTTTACTAAAGCAGGGCTGGCAGAGACGCTTCCGAGCAAAGAAGCTGCAAAGGAGAGGAGGGCAAAGGAACGCATGATTGGAAAGTTCTTTGAAGGAGGCCTGACTTGAATATGCGTTGATTCAAGGTTGGAGAATTGCGACTGGAGAGATCAGCGTTCTCAGGGTGTCAATGTATTTATATTTTTACAAAAAGACCAAAATCGCCATCTGCGCCAAGAAGAAATGAATGACATTTGCCCCGGAAAATTACCCCTGCACCTCGCAAGCTGATTGGTGCATGAAAGTCGAATAACCCCCCCTCTCAACGGAAAATTCTCCACTATGTTTATCAGTAGCGTAACGGACGCCGTTGATAACCTGTGGAATAGATTGATTAAAATGAGCACCCAAGCAGTGACCAGCCCGAACCGACCGCACCTCCGAGATTAGAGGATGAAATTGAAAGCCCATACTTCTTTCTAGGCACTCTCATCGGACATGTTGCTATGTACTACATGTCGAAATAATTGCCATGGCGGGAAGAAAATTGTACAACGAGTGATGGATGATAAAATTCCGATATTTTTCCGGTCCACCGCTCAGGAGAGTGGAGATTTGTATAGGTTACCAGTTTGTCGGTACTTACCCAAGTGCTTACATTGACCCTACTGAGGGTCATATGCTCGTCGTCGCTATTGCTATGAGCGCCGCGCAAGCTTTTGCCACAAAAAGCAAACAATTAGAAATTTCAGTAAAGTAAGTACATGCTAAATTTCCGAAAACTCGGTGGATATCTAGATGCTCAATCGGCCCACCGATTAAGGGTAAAAGGCTTGGATGTTTCCCTACATATTCCTTTCGATTCCCGAGACATGTCAAATTACATGCTCGTCGTCGATACAGAAATGCGAGCCAGTCTACAATTGCAAATTGCAATTGATGTTCAGAAATAAACAGAGGGTCCAACGCCAACGGAGCTATCGGATTGCACGGACATTTCCATACAGAAAGGTGGGCATGATCCATATATTTGAGTTGACCGCAAATCTCTTCATAAGCCATTTCATGGAAACTTCTCGTTCTGTCAAAGAAATAGATTGAAAAGCTTCGACGAAAAGCAGGTACATGATCAAAATGATCCTATTGTCATGTAGGTTGTGGCGTTTTGGGCTAGATCTTAGTCAGGGGTATTTTGACAGTAAGTTCAACTGTAAACTTAACGTAAAAAGTATCGTTGTTTGGTCTTTCATAGAGTAAAGATATAGTTCGTACCAATAACCTGGAAACCTTAATATGCTTTCTTGGTATACGAGGTTGACAAGATGTGCTTATATGATCATCCATACATATGCAACACCTTGCTGGGCCAATCCTACTAAACAAGAACAAAACGTGTAGTTGAAGTAGCTCTGCTCTGCTACTTTTTCGAACTCGGTAGATAAAGGGGAGGGCGAAGGAAATGCAAGGCGGTTACCACGGGTATAAGAGCCGGATATAGTATTTACCTATGTAAATTACATTATCGGATGATTGTATTCGGTCAAATATCATAGATATTAAAGATCAATTTCATAGGAAAGTGTTCTCGGATGTTCCCGAGCCCCACCGGAGAAAGTACGGCGGTGAGATGATAAGCTCAAGTATCTTCTTATTATAGACGCACCTTGTACGCAAATTGCGAATTCGCAGATGGTTCTAACTCCACACCTCGTGGAATGCTAAATAGGATCACTTGTTCTCCAAGACATTCAATATATACCGAGGTTGTCTCCTCTGATTACAAACATCTCAACATCTCATTTCAAGGTCTATCACTTGAAGATAACAACATGCTGAAGAACTAGATACATACAGCTATTCATTTTCCAGACATTATCTATTATGTGCTATGTTCGTTGAAGTCTTCCGAAGAAACTTGATTTCTATGGCACTGCAATACGTGTTCCTCTCCAGAGACCATTTTATACATTGATTACAGGGGGAGAGGGGGTGAACTGGTACCTCAGTTGACTGAGAAGCCTTTTGCACATCGTTTATTGAAAATGACAATCTTGGAAGTTGTGATCAAGTAGCACTTAGCCTTTTTGGTATTTTATGCGCAACGACAACTTCTTCTCGGCGTTGCGGGGTCGACCTAGAACCAGATCACATAGGATGTGAGGAAGTGGTGAAATGGAAGCTCTCTCTCTTCGACTGGCATGCTAGAAATGTTAGTTTTAGTTATCACTCGGCTCATGCTCCTCGTGTTTAGCGGCTTCTAGATTCTTTTCTTTTGAATCATCACGAGGAGTATATTGGGTATTCACAAGGTATCAGCGTTCACGCTATTAATGCAGAATCGGGAGACAGGTGAGCAAAAACTCTCATTCATTACCTATATGATGGCTGTGCCAGTTACTTTTTCAGGGGTCTAGGAATCAATAAAGCAGTTCAGTGGTCCCACACTCTCCTTTCAATTAAGCTTTGCTTTATAATATCTCAACGGAGGCTTGGAGTATAGTCTTCCTCGCCATGAAGAAAGCACACCATGTTTCTTTTCCGGACTGAGATTTTACGCCGTTGTGCGGAAATCTTAAAGTTTCTTCGGTTTCTCAAAACACCAATGCTTCCGCTTGTTCCCTCCACACTCAGAATCGTGTTGACATGCTCCTAACAGCTATAACTATGATAATTCGAAGACTGCTGAGCTCGATACCGGTCGTCGAGATCAGATATCATGAATATTTCCGGAGCATGATCAAAAACACCGACATTTACCAGTTGTGGTCAAAGATTCCCGGCGAATGAATGCCCGCAAACAATTCGCACACCAAGTATCACCTCGACAGATGAGCTTGAAGTATAACAGGGGAAGGTAATTGCGACAAGAAATGCATAATGATGAATTCTCCCTCGGAGCTTGCAAGAAGTCGATGGAGGAACCAAGGTCGTCAACTATCATTGCAGTAGTAACCTTCCCTTCACCTGACAGACGTGGTCTGATCTTCTGCAAAGCTGTGGAATTATTGGTGCGAAGATAATGCTCTAGGAGCTTGCCATCGTTCATGTCGATGAATTCTGATGCGGTCATCCAGGCACGTGGAGGGTTTCGACCTCGGAATATCGGTTCCTCTTCGTGGCTAGAATCTTTGTTTTCAGGCATCTTGGGTTTTGTTGTTGGTTGAGAGTGTTGAATGAGTTGCTGATGGACTCGTTGATAGGTGCCACACTCTTAGAATTTCGGCGCAGGAAAAAAGCCTCCTATGTAAGATCGATGAACAGATCTGAGTAGTTAGTTTGTGATATAATAAATGAGGTGGGACTTCCATTTACCTTGACCTAGACAAAGGGCAGACAAGTGGATAGTGATCTTTAGTTCTGTTCCTATCGTTCCTATTAATGTCGCCGCTCAAGATATTCTAGATTTAGTTCTTGTTGAAGTCGCAGTAAGTGAGCAAGAACTCGACCATCGACGTTGTCTAGGAATTGAAGCGTAGCCAAGTAAACAACGAGGAAACAGGCAATTGTGATGGAGGCAAGGTCCTTCACAAGAGCCACGAAAGCAAAAGAAAGCTGTAAAAGTTGATGGGCAAGTCGAGATTCCCTTGGGATATCTAGATTTTTGTTGAGGATTTGTTATGTCTTGTTATATTTTTCGAAACCCAGAATTTACAAGTCAGAGAAGTCAATGCCTAGTTTTAAAAACTAGAAATTCAAAGGTCAATTTTTCACGTTGTTGAAAGTGAAAAGAATTTCACATCTTTCACTATTGCAATCGATTTGCATTATCAGATAGTATATATATTTATATGTCCCTGACCTATAACTTCAGATCAAACTGAGCTATGTATTATGTCAATGTGATACTCTCATCGTCAATCTACACTCGAATGCTAATTCCCCTACATTCAGAATACACTGAGTCCCCATCTCTCATATGCACCTTTATCCGACCTTCAGAACTCCCCATCTCTCCATGCTCCTTGGTCAAATCAATGCAAGCTACATCTCAAGTCCACCAGCCCAAAGCCCCGTTAGGTAGATCAAGTGGGTTTGCCGGACGGCTCGAATCTGCGTCTGCATTATCCAATCTTTCTCGTATTCTTGCAACCTGCTCACTAATATTTCCCGCAGGTCCCACTCTATTCAATGTTCTTCTGAGCTCATCAAATGCATCCACATCACCCATTGTACTCGATGCTCTTGGCGTTGGATAAGCAACATTCGCAACTGCACCTCCAAGCACTCTTCTCAATCTTTCCCGAGCTTCCGTAATGGCATCTGGGATGTTGTTTCTCTGATACTCTACAATATTTCCATCCCGGTCAACGATTCTATTAATGGGACCCCGACAGAAGGGACAGTTTACAGGTCGGGCATTGGGTCTTTGTCGTTGGGTTTGGATCCAGGTCTGGATACATACAAGACAGAATTCGTGGTTGCATGGGTGCACGAGGACGGCATTAGGAGGAGCGGGAAATGGAGAGAGACAGATGGGACATTCGTTTGTACCGACGGCGGTTGATGCCTCGGGAAGCTGTGGTGAGCTGACTTCGGGAGTTGTTTGTGCTTGCTCACTGCTGGCCTCGGGAACCTGTGGTGAGCTGACCTCAGGAGTTGTTTGTGCTTGCTCACTGTTGCGAGTAGAAACGGGAATGGAATTCCTGAAATTGATAGTGCTTGTGGCTGTTACACGTGGGCGATGAGTTTGTATTCTCGGAGTGTAGACTCGACCGGTATCAGGCGGATCTGTGGCTGTTACAAGCGGGAAAGGCCTAGTTCTTCTCGGAACATAGACTGAACTGGGATTCGCGGCAAAGGGATAGCCTCTGCCTGGTGCAGTCGGGAAAGGATCATATAGGGTCGGAGTATAGACGCGATTAGGATCCCTCATGGGTCGTACACGTGAACCGTAATTAGCACCAACTGTAGTGCGCGCATCAGAGGGTGTCTCATCGAGGTTGTCCGAGAAACTCACACGCGAGGTACAACGTGTTTCTCTTGTGATACTCAGGGTGTAAGGCTCAAGTCGATCACTGGGACGTCGAGTTCTGTCAACATTCCTGGCCCTAGGATTTGTAGAGTTGAGGCGTTCTGATCCAGATCCGTCGAGCATCGAGGTACTCGTTGTTCGATTTGTAGATGGCCGATTACGCGCTCTAGGAACGATCAAAGACAGCGGGTAATAATCCGTAGTGCGAGTTGGGGAAGAGGATGTTCTGGAACTGCTCTCGGCGTTCGATAGCTCATGGATTCTTGGCGCAGCTCTTTCGCGGGTTGATGTAGACGCTGCCAACGGGCGACTGTTCTCTAGAACATCGCCGGGGGATCCTTCTGGGTTGGAAGCCATCTGTGTGAATGTTTGACAATACACTGTAGTAGATCACACAAAGGTTTGTAAAAAGATTTGAAATCGTTAATGAAAGAACTTCAAAGTTGCGGACGGTATGAAAACCAGTCGATTGTTTGAGTCGACTGAACTATTAAGTTAAGTCGTAATGTATGAAAGACGTTGTTTATAGTTCAACTTTCTGGACGGAAGTAGAGGCTCTTAAGTATTGCTAGATGTGATTTCATGGTACGACAGTATTGAACACGAGATGTTTTCTGCCGTACCAATGTATACGGCTTATTCACGACAACTGGATCGCAGAGTTGTGATACAGTAGTTTAGTTGGGAACAGCATCAGAGTAGCAAAATTATTATCTTATTTATCACGCAGTGGTTCAAGAAAGAGCGAGAATTCACTATGCTGAACGCACCAAAGAAAGCGGCTTAGCTAGTCCATCCAAATTTTGTGAGTCAAGATCTGACTTTTATGATTCAGTTCATGATTTAAGAATGAGCTCTTTGCCACTGTGAGTTCTAGGAGAGATGAAAAATTTCTGCATTCACATATCTGTTAACATTATTTCTATCGGTTTCGGCATAGATATGCTGGATTTAAATCTAACTGTTTGGTAAGTTCCTATTATTAAATCCCTTGTAATACTACACCTCAATATCTAACATTGATTCTCAGATGCGGTCGCTTTCTTGATGTATATGTATGAGTAGATACAATCTTAAAGTCGAGTGTCTCCTTGATCTCAGAGACTTAATGAGACTTCGAGTTCTAGATTGGAATAGATATATATTGCCTTAAAACAAAGAAACTAAATGTTTCTTCCCTATTTTGACCCCCAGGTATACTCGCTTTGTGTATCTGAAATCAATACAAAAACATTCTCTAATGATTTGGCATATATGAATGGGCTTTTGATTGGTGGAGTAGCAGATGGAAACTAGAAGGTCAGATTGGAAAATAATCTTCTTTCTGAAGTCTCGTTTTAGAATTGTAAAATAAACAGAGAGGATGTGACATGATAGACCGAGAATTAATGTACTATACTAAACGGAACTAAACAAATGCCTGCACTTTCTATTATGTCCATAACATCTGGATCATTAAATGGAAACTGTTGGATACTATCCTCGGAAGAAGTCAGGCAAGTAATGGAAGGTAGAAATGTTATTACTAATGTGCAGACTGATAATTTCTCCCGAGTATCTTAGACAGATATACATATCAAGAATAATCCTCATAAAGATTGTAGACGAATGTATTAATGTCCAGTGCGAACACGAACGACATATACTTCGAATTAAAACTGTATCACATCCAATTAAATAGCGAATACCCTCCGGTATCATATACAAGATCACAAGCCGAATGAGAACCAAATCTCTCCAGTTCAAAGCAACCACAACGCAAAAATACAAGCACCAAAAACCGTGAAATTGGTAATAGACCAAAAGTGCCCGTTCATTCTCATTCCAGAAGCACCACTAATTGTAACCTCCGCCGGCGTTGAAGTAGCCGTTGACGAACTACTCGATCCCGAAGCCACAGAACTAGGTGTTGTGGAAGGTGTGCCAAAGACGCTATAGAAAGCTGGTCCTGTCCCTCTTAAAAATTCTGTATCTATGCTGACTTCAGTGTGAGCATCAGTAGTTTGCTCAGTTTGTGTAGGCGAGCTTGGTGGTGTTTGTGTAGGAAGTGTTGCAGCAGCAGGAGTTGGGAATGAGAGAGTGGCAGAGAGTTGTTGGAAGCTTGATGAAGCGGCTGCGGAGTTGGTTCTGTAGACAGATATTGTAGCTGTGGTTGTTATCTGGGTTGAGCGGGTAGATGTGCCGAGGTCTAGATGAATGGTGTAGTAGTAATAGTAGTAGCTCCAGTAATACCTGAGTGTTTGTTAGTGGGCATGCATGTCAATATGGCTGCGTATATGAACGAACCATGTGATTGTGTAATAATAATATTCATAGACCGGTATAGGCGTCAAAGTAATAGATGGTTCTGGAACTTTTGTAATTGACGAAGAAATGACGGTAGGAGCGTTAGTGGCACTAGATGTACTGATAGTTACACTACCAGAAGCATGCCCAGAACATGTTAAATCCGTGCAACATTTCATGCTCCCTCTTACATTCACACAAATATTTCCAGCAGTGCAATAGCTTCCATCCGAACAGCATTTACCTCCATCTGGGTAGCAATAAGGATAATTGCAGCAATTCCATCCAACTTCGCATGTGAAACCTTGGCAGCAACTCTCTCCAGGCTTGATGCAGAAGCTACTTCCACAGCAGTTTTCGTCTCTTGGACAACAGCCTAGGCTGCCTTGGTATTTGTTAGAATTTTCCTTAAAACCAGGTTGAATATAGCTTACTGGGACATAGACCATACCCAGGATCCTCACAGGTAAGCACTCTTGGACTTATCCATGATTTCAGCAAAGAACGCCCATCAAGAGGTGCCAATGCTGTACCATTGTTTGTAGAAGAATGAAACTTCGAGGAAATCAAACCATCGAATGCTGGCGTTTGATTACCTAAAACAGCGGTATAAAAGATCAGAGAAAGAAAAAAGTGCTCGAGGTGTGAAAACATTGTGAAGATTCAAGCTCTTTCCAAACAAACTAATCTCATCTTATCTTGAAGAAAGTGAACTGGGTTCACCACATTATTTATGGCCTTTATGCCACAGCGCTCAATATGAGTTTTACCCATCGCTGTTGACACAGCTATCTGAGCTCTGCAGAAAATGGCTTACCAGGATTGCTGGAAGGCTGAAGTCTGATATAGCATAAGTGCATATCTCGACAGCAAACTTGCTGCAGTACACGAGCGTCCAATCTCCTCTTCCACTTCAACGCACTTTTCATTATTATCCAGAATATCCAGAGAAGCTCCGCCAGTATCGTATTAGCTTTTCCTCACTTGTTATTGAAGAAGATCAATACCATTACTTGTCACTTGATGTTATTGCTCTTGGCCACTTCACCTGGCAATATTACAGGTCATCCAACGACAAAAACTCACCCAAAAATCTTGAAGTGATATATATCATGGAGCAAATTTACCCCGATATATTCTTTCATGTGTCAGAAAATCTACCACCGCCAAGAAACGGGCTAAGTTTCCACAATCTAGGCAGCAAAAATTGCTATCAACTCATCGGTTTCATGAGGCTCAACCTTAATCTCTCAAATCAAGCCACTGCGCAGAACGGAAATTTTAACCATAAAATGATTATCAAGACGTGCAGGAAGTGGTGAGCCCAGATGGGCCACGTGCATCGTGACATGTAAGAATTGGAGAAGCTTCAAATATTGGCAAGAAGTAAGAAAGCTTAATTGCTCCATGATTCTTACCTAGCTTAGCGACCGTAGAATAAGGATGTAACAACAGCAAGTGGAGCTTGGCAGATACAAGAAACTGTGTAATGTAAATCTGGACGACTTCACTAAAGATTGTTGTCGCGTGAATCGCTGTGAACGATTTCTGAAAAAGGAGGGGTTTGGATGCAGATTAAACAAACTGTACTCAATCTGCTATCAAAACAGGTATTATAATAGAAAGGTTCCTGAATATCTCGTCTCCATACCACTTGGTCGTCGCATCATCTACCGGGAGGTCGTTGTTGTAGGTACAAACAAAATCTCCGCATGAGTCAGCAACCCCACCTTGTACCGTCCTGCATATCAACTTCATCTCCTCCCTGCAATGTAATCAAGGAAAAATGTCTCAGCCCAACACAGACACCCAAAAACATGCAGTTTATGATAGGTCTACTGATGATGTAATTATTGGACAGAGCGCTCATCAGGAAGACCATAACGAAAGTACAGAGCTTTCCAAAAAGCCAAAGAGCATTCAGACAACTGCCAACGATTCAAGTAATGTCCCAAACCAAGCCGTTCTGCCAACCATCCATTTCATAGAACCTACAACCACATACTGGCAGACCATCCTCCCATCCAGCCATACCCCGCAAAATCCGCCCTATAAATACGGTTTCCCAGCCAAACTACCCGACTCACGTTTCCTGGTTCTCCCAATCAGACCGTTGAAAGATAATCCCAAGCATGCGGTTGCCTCACTTCTGGTGAACCAAGCTTCAATGGAAGTAGTAGATATACTTTCCGACTTTCTTGCCGATCTCGTGCGTCGTTTTGAGCCGGACGTTATTATTGGACTTCCCACTTTGGGACTTAGTCTGGCTCCGCTTGTCGCTAGGAATCTGGGTTTAAGTATGTCACATGCCAAGAATACCACTTGAAAAAAGTATCAAGGATATAGTTAACGATTGTTTTATTAGAAAGATATATACCACTAGGGTACTCCCGCAAATTTTGGTACGACGATGCCCTCTCCGCCTCAGTATCATCCATCACATCCCCAGAACTTGGGTTGAAGAAAGTATATCTGGATCCGCATCAATTACCTTTGGTTCTAGGAAAACGATGTGTTATTATTGATGACGCAGTAAGTTCTGGTTCAACACTGAAGACGACTTGGGATTTGTTGGAGAGGATTGGTTGTGATATTGTGGCTTGTGGGGTGGTGATGAAACAAGGGAATAAATGGGAACAGAGGATTGGGCGAGAAAGAGTAGATAAGTTGATTTACGTGCTGGAGAGTCCTCTTTTGGAGGCTGTTGATGGTGGATGGGCATTAAGGTCTTGAAATTCGTGCTTGGGAAGAGGAGACTGCCAAACCTATCATATTTTTCCGATTTTTGAGTTTGGCTAATCAACCTGTCGCCTTATTCTTGCATAAGTATAATTTAGATTTAGAATTGCCAGATCTTGTATGGAAACCGCTTAGACAATTGGAGAGGAAGATTGCAACTTATTTTTGGCAAGTTGTCCCAAAAAATCACACCATTCTTACCCTTCGTCCATGTATTCTGATGTTTTAATGATCTTCTTTCCATTTTTTATTTAGTGCTGATAATCATTTCTTTTCATTATCTTCCTATCTATTAATCTCTTTCCTTTTAGAAAAATATATAAATCATGTACAAAGTGTGTACTCGAATGTTATAATGAACGTGATGGCGTTGGGCCTTTCATCTGCAGACATGTTTCATCAATGTCTAACCCATAACACTGCCCTCAAAATACACTCCCTACCTGGGCGTATATATCCAACCCCCACCCTCCAATCCTAGCCATACCCAAGAAAGAAACCGAACATTATAATGCATTTCATATCTCATCTCATTTAATTTCATATCTCGAAAACTTTTCTATCTCAACTTTGCTCGTGATATCAGATCATTTCAGATCCAAAATTTAACAGGTAGTGATGAAAAGACCGATTGGTGATGGGTTGTAATCCTCAAACCACCACAAATCAGTGTCGCTTCCACCAGCAGTCATCTCATAGCTGATAGCCTGTCCAGCTGGACAAGCAAAAGTGTTGACAACGGTCCAGGAACCAGGTGTGATGGTCTTGCTACCGAAATCAGTTTCAGTGCTTCCAATGGAATTATAGGTAGAGCTGGTGGTAACAGTGGCGCTCAATTGCTTGAAATCGACGGCTCCAGTACCGGAGAAGGTATAGGAGGAAGTCTCGAGCATGTCTTGAGTTGGGAAGAGGAAGACGAGGGAGCATGTCTTGGACGCGTATGAAGCTGGAATGTCGAAGTTGAAGAGAGAAGAGACAGTGCTATTGACGACCCCATCGTAAGAAGTACCGTATGCCTTATCTGGGGATGCAGATGAGACGGGAATGATTAGGTTGGGGGAAGAGTAGGTGCCGTCAAGGTTAGTAGGGCAAGAGTTGGAAGCTGAAGCTGTAGCAGAGGCCTTGGATGTGGCCGAAGAGACAACTGAGCTTGCTTGAGAGACAACAGAGGAGACGATTGAGCTAGCAGACGAAGCCTTTGGTGTGGAAACAGCGCTTGTAGTGGCTTGAACCTGGGAAGTAGTGGCTGGGGCGCTAGAAACTTCGATAGACTCGGTAGCGGTGACTTGTTTCGTGGAAATAGCAGTCATGCTCTGCACTTGAGTAACGGTAACTGTAGAAGGAGCGGCAGATTGAACTTGGGTGAGAGTGACTGTGGAAGGAGCAGCACATGTTTGTTGTTGAGTTTGAGTAACCACAACAGTTTGAGCGGGAGCAGTCTCCTCTTGAGTCTGAGTTTCATGGACAGTCTGGCCAGCAGCAGATTGAACTTGGGTGACGGTGATTGTAGAAGGAGCAGCACATGATTGTTGTTGAGTCTGGGTAACCACGACAGTTTCAGCTGGTACAGTCTGCTGTTGAGTTTGAGTCTGGGTAACCACGACAGTTTGAGCTGGTGCAGTCTGCTGTTGAGTTTGAGTCTCTTCAATAGTTTGACCGGGCGCAGTCGAAGTGACATAAATGGTCTTAGCAGATGGAGTTTGGGTGACAACAACGGTTTGAGCTACAGTAACGGTTGAGGCAGCACATGTCTGTTGCTGAGTTGTGGTAGCAGTAACGACCGAAGCCTTTGAAGATTCTGAAACTGGAGCAGACAATGAGGCCTTTGTTGACGAAACTAAGGTAGAGGACGGAACCTGTTGGGATGCGGATGTGCTCAATTTTGCTGAAGAAGATGAAAAAGATGGGGCGAAACATCCACTAGCAGTCAATCCAATCTGTACACACTTATCCTGACCAGCAATAGGAGCAGTATAGATGTTGTAATCGATGTCAGAAGATGGGCATGCATAGAAGACCGATGATCCAGATTGAGAGTATGTGCCATCTGCGCTGATAGCAAAACCACCTGTGGCGCCCATACCAGTATCGCATTGGTATTGGTTAGCCTCTGATGTTAAATAACATGGTCGGCCTTTGGAATCAGTGGTTTCACCGTTGTTGATTGTGAAGGTTGCAGTGGGGTGATTGCCGAGGATACGGAGTTGACCATCGTCCAATTGACCAACGATACTGGATTGACCTCCCGATGAAGTGAGGGTGTATGAGCAAGTGTCCCGTTTGATAGAAGCAGCTGAAGCGCCAACGGCGAGAGCGAGTGACGCTGATGCTGAATACTTCATGATTAACGAGTGGAAGTTATTGTATTATTAAGTTGATATTGTAGTTATAAGCTGGAAGATTCAAGATGCTGGCTTGGAAAAATTTGAGAGGAAGCAACTGCTGTCTATATACTTTCTCGTCGGCATTTTTCCAAGCTACTAATTTTCGAGAAAGAACGATGACACAGATTTGGTTTGTAACGTCTTTTGTTTACATACAAAGTCTACAAGAAATGGCTCACCGAAAGAACCGAATCAATGCGAATCGAACATCGATTCCTTGTGGAAACCAGTATTCTTATGAGCTAAATTGTTGATCAATATGCAGCTCATCGAGTGACATTCGTCCGGAAAAGATGATTTTCATAAAAAATGCAACACATTTTACTTGGTTTGGCATGATCTACGAGTCTATTATCGTAACCTCAACACCCCACAAAATGCACCCCTCTGCTAGGACCCATAGTATCGGATGAACGATTTGTTGATTGAACAATGTCTCCATAGACCATCCATGAATGATCCATAAATAACTAGGAACGAACGGACAAATTGCGGACAGCGGCATGAGATGTTCAGGAACGTAATCGAAAAATCGGTTAAGCATGCACTAGCTAGATTTTCACCTCAAGTGGACCATGACGAAACCATTCTTCCGGTCACCGCGTTGTGCAAAGGGGTAAGCTTCACAAACCGAAATTCGGAGAAGATGGGATTCTTATCCACATCGAAACATGTGGTAACTTTTTGAAGGCGGGGTATTCCTCTTATCGTGATACAGCCTCGTGCAAGATATCTCCGTCCCAAAAACCCATAGACTTGGGGTTTCGATATACATGAAACAAATATATCAGCAGTTGAGAAAATGTGGATAAGATGTCAAAGTTTGTAATATGGAGAGAGAGTTGAAGAGGATCATGTCGTCATAAAAAGTTTGCACTGGCTAACTGACAGGACCGAGGGAATTTTGTGCATCCAATGTTGGATGGATCCTCGTTTTCGCGAGGGATAATGTCGGGTCGCGAAGATGCTAGTTTTACAAATTGACATTTGTAATATTTGGGACACCAGCACTATTCAGCACTGTAGTTTAGCCTCTCTCGGGCCTCTGTGCTAAGCTAGTGAGTGGGAGGTGGACAGTCCCACGATTTCACGTGATGATACGTACGTTTTTGTCTGGAAACACGAAAAAGTTCTATACGAATGAACATGGCTAGTGTGCTTCGCGGATAATGGTTCCGATGTCAAAGATGATTCGTGCGATTGGAAGTATGGAGATATGACGCCGGGAAGTCTGGGCTCTTGAAAAGTCCGCTTTGAATAAACGTAATAGTCTCTTGTAGAAGAACTCACTGCTGGCTGCATATATAGGTTTTGCACAGCCTTACTCTTTAGTGGTGTTGGGACATAGAAAGAGTCGTCATCACAGTTTTGAAATGGTGTCTGCAAAACGATCCAAACGAGTATAAGGCAATCAACTAGTAGAGAATTGAACGTGGTAAATTCTTCACTGAAAGACCTTTGGAAATGGGCAATCTCTATTATTTGAGCTGAGGTATTTGCAAGGTCAAGAAGGCTTCCGTACGCACTCCGTTGACGTGTTGCAATGCTTCTGGGGAATTGAAGAATTGGCTTCAGTCGTAATTTAATCACGCGTCTTCAGGCGCCATTTTTTTATATAGTTTCTTCCAGGCCGAAGAGAACCAGAAGCAATAAGTTTCTTTTTCCGCTCAGGGTATTGGGATTATTCCATGACAATGGGATGGATTGAAAAGTCTTGATGTTCCGAAAAATATTGCTTACATAATCTCTGAATTAATCCACCTTCGGATAAGTGCCAGCTGATATCCGAAAATTCGGCACAAAGTCCGGGTGTGGTGACGGCTCCGACTAAAGTAGCCGAGCCAGCCACGGCACTGCATTGATATCACAAGAATTCATTTGGCGATTGAGCAACAAGATGTACGGATAAGGAATTTTTTCTTGCAGCGAATTGAATTCTTCCATGAATACTAATTTCCTTGTCATAGGTATCAATTTCAAGGGACATTATCACTACGGCCGGGTATCGAATACGTGAAAAGTATGAGCAAGCTGGCAGAAGTGAAAAAAAATCTTCTGGAAAAAATAACCGACCTTCAAGATTTGCATAATCCCCTACGCCTTTCCTAGCACCATGAACCTTTACGAGAAAACTCCTTGCTTTCTTTACAAGGCTCTCGTCCAATCTCTACACATTTCCACAGGGATCTCGGTCTGCAAATGAGGTTAGATTTTGCGGTACGGACATCATTTTGTGAAGGCTAACAAATTCTCAAAGGGCCAAAGTTTTCTGCCTGCCAGGCGTGTCTACAATAGGGTAATACACTTGATTTTTATACATGTTCTTCGCGAATGAGATGTCAAGTGGTGCATTGATCATTATTCTTGTTCCATCAGATACATGAATAATGTGAAAGTTATAGTGAGCAAGGTAAGAAATCTTAGCAGTGGTGTTTAGCAGGGAGTCGAGCTTAAGGAGATCTCATCACTCGCAAAAACCATCTGAACAGATATGAGATTGTTAGTTACTAGTCTGTATGCATCATTTCAATGCCCGCATTAGCCTGCCAAATCCAAACCGCCAACACCAGTGTGATTGAGCAACCAAAGGTCCTAAGAGATACTGTTGTATTACCATGTCCGCGTTTCTTATTTGTCACCAATTCAAGGCGAAAATGCGAGGTCTGGTATTGTTACCGAATATTGAGGTTGTGGCCTCTTCCAATTTGAAAAATCAATAGGTTTGATGCGTGCCAAATCTCTTTCATAACAAACTCATCAGTTATACTTGGTAAGTTGCCATTGAATTACTGGTAGTGATACTGAAGGTCGAATTACCTCCAATTTCATTACAATGGTCTGTGAGTCACTATTAGAGCATCCAGAGGTTTTCTCGTCTCTTGACACTCTGTCGAAACTTGCGACGACTAGACTAAGAATGCTATTATAGATTGTACATCGATGCATTACCAAAAGAAATGTTAGAAAGAAGTTGACTCGAGAATTCAACCAGTATACAGCATTTTGACAATTCAATTGTCACTTTGCGTATTATGAGGTGGGGGCTTGGAGGGAGATTGAAAATGAATTATCATTAGCAAAACCACTGTTATCAATAGTAGGAGAGGCGAAACTTGTCTTGAATGGTGGACTACCTGAAGTTCTGTCTAAGAAGCAGTCAACTGCGAACATGGCAAGGGAGAGGCTGTCGAGAGCAAAAGAAGTCTTTTTGTGGTTCCGCTGGTTACTGCTCAATGGATAATTTGAAGATTGCTTAGTATATAACATACAAAGCTGCTAGTTGTTTGCCACAGGTACCCGTTGTTATTGATGCAAAAGGCATAAAGAGTAGGCCATGTTGTCTTTCAAGCTGGGGAGAACAAGAAAGATATCATCTCCGTTGTATATGTCGATGTACAGGTGTTGCTTTTGTCTGCCGGTAATGTGAAAATACGAATGCCATTACCATACCACCCAAGGCTAGCTGTACGGTAAGGAGTTACTGTTGTGTTTGACAGTTGAATACCACATCCATATTACTCTTTCAATCCTGAGAGTTATTAACCAATACAAACAAACCAATTGAATTTCAATCTTGTGAGTTCAGTCATTGAAATAAATCGTTATCATTCACCACGTTGGACAGTATTGAGACTGACAATTGACTGATGGCTAATATACCTGGAAAAGAAGAGGAATCCGAGAACTACTTTGGCAGTCCAGTGAAAATCAATAGAATTTGAGTGAAATAGAAGTTCATGTGCATATAACTAGGTTAATGAACATTGGAAACAAGAAAGCAAGTAGATGGTGGAAACAAACAATGATACTTTGGAAACAAATTCAAACTCAAAACCGATTGATACATTTTTGATATGTGAGTAATTTGCGTATACCAATTCAGACAAGAGAATGAAAATATCATACCTAACAATGAATATAAATTATACGTATCAAGTTATTCACTTCTGTCAAATAGAATGAGAATGAGGGGGTGGAGTCCGAGCGGTAGCTTAAACTTAATTAATGTACTAAATTGTACTAAATTATCCGAACTACAGTAGCTTTAGGCAGTCTCGAGTCTCTCGACTTCCTTGTAATCTTCTCACACATCCTCACGATCACACAACAATTTTACAACAACCTTTTCAACAAGCTTTCTGATCAAGGACATTCTTCTCCAGACCAAGAAGTACAGAAAAATTCAGCAGAAACAAAGTTACCAAAATTCTTTAAAACAACAATCCTTTTTCACAATGACTTTCGACTATCAGTCGGGTAAGGTCTTCGGACTCAGTTTCAAGCAACATGATGCAAGAAAGATGCGCCATGTCTTGAAGAATTACGGAAAGCTACCAGAGAAGCAAGGTGATAGACTTGCCCTGTTTCTTCGTCTACAGACTTTTGAAACAAGTCTTGATGAAGAAGTTTCCGAAAAAATCAAGGACTGGTTTGAGAATGGTGGTGATCTTCCATCGGTTCATCTTGTGACTGCACCTGCAGAAGAGTCCAGCGGAGAGGAAGAAGAAGAAGGAGACGAAGGAGATGAAGAAGAAGGTTCTGATGAAGAATCAAGCTCCGACTCTGGTGCTTCCGCCAACTCCGGTCACGAGTTGCTGTGGGAAGATAGAGAACGAGCCTTGAGACGCAACCCTGGAATGGATCTTTTTGACCTCTTTCCTCAGCGTAAGTGATATACCTTTTAATATTACAACACCTTTTGTGTGTACACCTACTTGGAAATTATATTGAACTCTCTATTTAGATCCTGACAATCCCGAACGCGACAACTACATCTTCGGCGCCGAACCGGATAATGGCGAATTCGGGATGGAGCCCAACAGCACAGATGATGATGAAGAAAGCTCGGAAAGTGAGGAGAGCGAAGATGAGAGCGAAGAAGAGCCGGAGAGTGAAGAGGATGAAGAGGACGAGGAGGACGAGGATGAAGAAGATGAAGAAGATGAAGAAGAAGAAGAGAACAAAGAGGAACCAGAGAGTGCAGAAGCACTTGATCATTCTCATAGTCCACCTCATAAAGTGGAATGTGTTATTTGTGCCGAGGATGTCCTCATAGTGAACACCTGGACTTCTATCACAGGTGATTGCCAACACCCTGATACTTTCATCTGCAGGGAATGTCTGGATCTATCAATCACCACAGATATTGAGTATGGACTTTTGAATGGTATCAAGTGTCCGCTTTGTACAGCTGTCCTTACTGATCACGATGTTCGTTGCAAAGCATCTTCGGGCGTACTTGAACGGTCAGTGACTCTTATTGGCTCTTTGTGCTCATTGCTAATTGTCAAACAGTTACTTCTACTTGAGAGAAAAAGCTTCCAGACCCGACACATTTATTATGTGCTTAGGCCCCAAGTGCGGCGGAGGTCAAATACATGAAGGCCCGGAGCCATTGATGATTTGCGACCATTGTAAGTTCAAGACTTGTGTCAAACACAAGTTACCATGGCACGAAGGACAGTCATGCGACGAATTCGATGTCGATGACTCACAAATCGAACGTTTGGAGCAGGAAGAGGCCACAGCTAAGCTGCTGGCAAAGGATTCGAGGATTTGCCCAAAATGCAAAGAGTGTGTTGTGAGAAGCGATGGCTGTGACCATATGGAATGTATGTATAGATACACGTCTTCATACAGGCTCATTACTAACAATCAATACTTAGGTCGCTGTGGGAACTCCTGGTGCTACCTTTGCGGTGTCGACTGGGAAAATATCCTTAGACTCGGCGTCGCAGCACATCGCAGAAACTGTCCCAACCACCCTGATTCGCACAAGCTCAGTCGAGGCCAGAACTTAGCCAATGAGACAGCCCTCACCAATCTGGTACATGGCAGACCTATCAACGAGGCTCAAACTAGAGCCAAGTACGCAAAACAAGCTGCGAGAAGAGAGGTAATGAGACCATTGGCATTGGCTGCCGCTGAGCAGAGGATGAAGGAACAGGCTTTGGCAAAGTCAGACTCCGAGTAAGTACTCCCTTTATTACACTTTCATTCCATGTCCCCTTCATTCCATTTTTTTCGGTTCTCTGGCACATCTATTATTTCGGGTGAACTTCGCATCCTTTTATTGTTTCCAATTACTGATTTTTCTGAAGCTCCAGTAATTCCGGACCACCCAAGAAGACCAAGTTGGTAGGCGCTTGGGAGGAAGAATGATTGTACAACAGGACGAACAGCACATTGGAGTAAGAATTTGAATCTTAGCAGACTTCATTGGCATTGGTGGATACTTAGGATGAAACGATTTGATGCGACGGTGTTTGTATAACTTTCTGCGCATAGGATAGGTGACGGGATACATATATTAGGAAGTTTTGTGATACCCATTGGTGGTTATTTCACCAGGATAGCTTATAGATATGGCGTTGTCCAATCAGAAATATTGTAAAAATAATATTGAGCAGATTAGTGATGATCTTTTTTCTTCAATTACCTAGATACTATGCATGCTTTTGGTGACTGCAAGTGACTGTGCATATCCATCCATAATTTGACCTTCACTTCTAAAGCATGGGGTACTTGATCTCCAAACTGCAAAATTTAAAGTCGCGCATTTTTCACTTGGGTGCTATGTCTTGAATCATGTTTTTGGTGTTGAAGTAGTAAATGTCGATGGCACAATGTGGTGTTTTGAAGGTTAGGATTGAGGAAGGGATAGGGACGAGTATTAGACCAAAAGTTGCCTCGCACGTTATGAATTCTCATTTTAGCACTGATCTAGGTAGCTGCTTGTGCTCCAAATGTTTTCATCATTTCTAGGTATCCTCGGAGTAATCGCGGGGTATCTTTAGTAACAATTTGGCGTGTCAGTGATGATGTTTTTTTTGTCTTCACCTCAAGTCGTACTGGGAAGTTGCGTCTTCGTTTTGGTTATTTTTTTTTGAGATCACAGTCATTGAGACTGGTTTTATGCAGGTAATGTACCTAGCTAGGGGCAAATGGATATTTGGGTGGTGATAATTATGATTGACTATTAACTATTGATTATTATTAATAGGTATTGAGTTATACACGCTGGTATTATACATTAATGTATATTCGATAAAGATTTTCGCTTGGTATCTGTAAAATTATATCCAGATCTCTTTCCTCCTATTATCTGTTCATGAACAAATCCATCATTATTCCCTGACTATGGCATAGCGATACCATCTATCTACTCTTCTGATATCCCTCTCCAGTAAAATTGTTTGAAAGAAATCTCCGGCGGATTCCGACCAATATTCTCAGACTCTTTCTCGAGCCAGGAAAACCACCACATTAGCAGAATATTCCTAGCAAAAGCACCGGACTCATCAGAATCCACAAGCCCAAGACTCTTACCGAGCCTTTCTTTTATAGAAATGTAATTCGGAATTACTACGTATATGTGCTCCAGATTTCTTAGTTTACCAATGAACAGAGATGAGTGTTTAGGGGGGTCTAGGCAAAAGTGGCCTTTGTAAAGAACCAGTAACTCTCGGAGATTCTCGAAGCTTATCGCTAAACGTTTAACGCTTCCGGAAGGATATATATTGATGTTCTGGTAATTCTCCAAAACTTCTTCGGAGAACCACAGGATATCTTTTTCTGGACGAAAGTAGAATTGGTCCAGAATGAGTTGGTCTCGAGCATGCCATCCGCATCCACGGGTTAAAGTAAGGTATTGGAACTCTCCTTGCATTTTCCACCTTCCGCCAGCTTGGAGGAAGGCGTCGATTTGATCGCTGGGTCGTCTGGTAGTTGGCGAATGCAATCTGGTTTGAATGTCGACTGGTATGATACGTGGTTCGCTTTGAAGCGCAGCCTGGTACATGACCTCACATCTGGTTTCTTGAGGAAGACGATCATATAGTGGAAATTCTGGTATGGGATGCGCTCGTGGGAGTTCTCTTGGAAAATTTGAGACGGTTGTAATGGATGCTTGTATGTTTGAAGAATCGACTGTTCTTGGTTGAGTTTCCGAAGCTTCGGTGGTGGGTATTGGAGGTGCTGGGGGATTAAAGCTCACATTCTCGAGATCAAAGTACGATGATTGAGACATGTGTGCTAGCGGGGTGTGCTGGGTTCCAGAAGTAGAGATGTGTAAAGTATGACAGTAACTATGTTTCTTTTGATAATCGGATGGTTGCTTTCAAGTTTGTAGAGTCTGGCTTGAAGTGAAGAGTGTGTGAATTGAATTTTTTTGGAGTGAAAAATGTTTGGAATGAAAGATATTTGGAGTGAAAGATGTTTGTAGCGAAGAATGACAGCTATAGACTTTTAAGTATTATTAAGGTAACTAACGGTTTAGTACTTTAGCAAAAATGGTTTGTGTGTAGCTTACATGCTAAGAACTAATTTTAGAGAAAATCCTTTGAATTTTGATGTATAAGGTGTGCCAAGTAAGTTCGTCTATGTCTAGAGAAAGGGGCTAAAATGATCTGACTTGTGCACTAGATATAAGTTCAGTACCCCACTTTTCGGCCACCCCTCTTTTCGGCCACCTTATAAAATATATATATACAATTTTTAAACTTCAATAATTCAATAACTATCCAATTACAATACAATCTTCTGTAGCATTAGTTTCATATATACTATTAGAGTCCACCCTATCAATTTCATAATCACTGGCTTCGATTTGAGCCTGATATATAGCCTTAATCCCAGAAAACTTCGAATTTGGGCTAATATTAACCTTCCTCTTTTTTTTTAGGTATAATATATTCTAATTTGTATTCTAATTTCTTTATTTAATACTTAGACTTCATAATTTCATAATCCTTAGTATCAAATGCTTTTTGAATCTTTCAAAAGAATAATTGACAAATATATAAGTCTATTTCTTTTTTAGATTCTAATATTAATATATATTTTCGTAAATCACTTGCTTTTTGTGGCGTTTTCTATCGAATCAAAGATGAATCTATATTTCATTAAAGCATGAAATCATCATTTGAGATTAAATTCAAGCTCTGAATTTCTTTGTTGCTATTTTCAAGCAATAATCTGGACAAAAGAGGCTTAGCGCGGTTTTGAGGCTATAAACCTAAAGCTCTCCATCCTGAAGTGATATTATTCAGAGTTAAACTCTTCAATCTTGCTTTCTAATAGTATACAAGAAAATTCCTTTTGCCTATAGGTATAGAATCAGATAGTGAATCTAATTTATTGAGCTCATGCCGGTATTCGCGTTTTAGAGAAGAGAATATCGATAAATCAAGAGGTTGTAATATATGTAATGTATGTGGAGGAAGGAACAAGAGGTGTATATTATTCTTGAAGCACTCAAGCATAAATTGAGTAGTTTCGTGGCTTTCATGCTCGTTCAAAACAAGCAATCTAGCCTCTTTTGGGTCAGAAGGGGCGGTTTGAGGAATAAAGACTTCTTTTAGCTATGCTAGACCTGTTTCATTGGTAGTCCACCTATTTTCTGTAGTATGGAACTTCCAATCCTTATATATATCAAGCTCAATAGAGAACTATTGTTGTTGAATACTTTTACTCTTATATATAATAAGGGGTAGTAGTGCTTTTCCTGTAGCAGAGATACACTCAATAAAAGAGGTTCAACTTTTTGTGCCAAGATGCTTCTTTTGAATAAAGCATCTCTCAGCACTCCCAAGTACCATACCATTCAAGCCCTGGCCTTCTATAATACCATCTTCATCCATATTCCATCTGTTTTCCGGCTTAATGTGGATAATAGCCAGTAAATTCAACTTTTCGAAGAACTTGCTAATAATTTCGGTAGTAGCACCTGAAACACGTTGATTATCGATTCTGATTTGTCTTTTGGTTCGAATTTCAGGGTTTCTAAGCAGGAAGTTGCGTATTCATTGTTTTCCAAATGTAGACTCATTTTCTTTCACCTTGAGGAGGGTTTCATCAATTTCTCGTATCTGCTGATGTATAGAATTAGTACTCAAAGCCTTTTGAACTAATATCTATTCGATTAATGCTTTCTTCTATATCGGAGCTATCTTTTGCATATTTTGAGCACCGATTTGATAAGAAAGGTGACCTTTTATACGACTCTGAAGAGTAATACAAGGTATCCCATAATTCAAACCAGCTTTTCTGATAGTCATACCTCCTGCTATAGCATTAAATGCCATAGCAATATCATCTTCAGTATAATCACTACCTATAATATAATTGACAATATATCAAAATTTTGAATCAATTGATTTAGTGATTGTTGAATCATTAAAGATTGAAGAGAGGTGGTTGGTTAGAGCAATGAGATTTATGAGGTGGCCGAAAAGTGGGGTACTGAACTTAGTTTTGAAAAGAAATTTCTGGGACGATCATCGTTCAACGATTATAACTGGGCAGCCTAGAAGGAAACAATCTTCCATTGAAGGAAGAACTTATATAACGAGTGTGTAATTTCATCTTAGATTCATCCTAAGAAAAAAAGTATTTCTGGAATGGTAACGCCCAGTAGATCCTGAGTGAACTAGTCTTCCGCTAAAAGAGAGGCTAAAATGGCGTTCATGTGATCTTCACCTCAACTCAGATAAAATACACTTCACTTCACCCACACATCTATAATCGATCACCAAAGTCCATTTATACGCAAGTATCTTTGACGTTGGTCAATTGATTTTAAATAATCTCTATATTCTATTATTCTATCCCTGAACTTCCCCTGCTATGTAACTATTATATGACAGAATTTGTTATTTCTAACGCAGACGCTTACATATACTCCATGATGAACAATCCATTCTCCCAACATGTAGAAGCCTCTAGTAATTTGAAAATATGCTTACTCTAGAGAAAATAATCTAATATCCCAACCAAAAGCTCGATTAAGGCGTCGTCCAAAAAACCTGGCTGTCCTAAGACTAAGCTTCCCAGGGTGAGGTTGATGAAACTGAATACCTCTCTTCAATTTATCAGCATGTTGCTCTTGAGGTGTAAAATGCCAGATGCTGCCATACAATGCTTCTGAATTTAACCCGCCTGCGGCCATTGCTTGAAGGAATTCTTGCCACGAAATTTCTCCGGGTGGATCTTTCTCTGAAGGTGTGTAGAACAATGCTGTAAAAACACGGTATGTCTTCTTGTTCACTTTGATCACCTCTCGCGGTGCTTCAGCTTCTTCTGTCTCTGGAACTTCTTCAGTCAGAGGCGCAGATTCTTGAGATAGCCCCGCTTTCCTGGACTTCGACTTGGCCTTGGCTTTGGTTGTTCGATCACCCAACTCTAAAGACTGGTTGCTCTTTTCTTCTTCGATTCGCACATGTTGGAAAGAACTAACAAGCTCGTCATCAATTAGAGTGTGTTGTTTGAGAGACTGCTTGACTTTGGGAGCCGTCTCGACCCATTCTGGCGTTCGAATCAACCTCCTTTTGCTCGAGATAAGATCCCGAAGGGCTCTAGTTAGTGTGGTCTCTTTGGAAGCCTCAAGATACGCTTGGTTAAGGTGATCCCAGACCTTATCAAGCAACTTCTCAGCCTGTCGCATTCTGTGGTTATTCGCCGCATTTTGGCGTCTCTCTGCAGGGTAGTGAAAGCAGTTGGGCGATTCGATAAGCTTTGTAAGCTCGTCCACGGCTTGGTTTTCCAGATTTTCAAAAACATCCATCGTGCGTTTCCATTTAGATTCGGTAATGGCTTTTATGGTGCCATCATCGGCCTTGAGCTTTTGGTTTACTGTTGATGCCCAAGGTTGATAAAGATATAAATCCCGACTTATCGAAGCAACAATGCCAATGTCCGATAATATTGACAACCCCAGAGTCGTAATTCGATCCTTTTCACTTGGGTTTGCAAGTAGATGACGCTCGAGCTCATCAAACAGATCCGGCAGCGAGCAATATAGAATAGCCTCGTTTTGAGACAACTCATATAGTATGAAGAAGAGTTTATCCTGCGCTCCGGCTTTTACATTTCCTCGTATGGTAACAGAATAATCAAGCAGTATATCTCTGACTATGCTGGCTTGGAAGGCTTTTGAAAATAGAATCTCTCCCCTTAAGTGATCCATTCTCAAATATTCACTAGCCCGGTCTAGATTGTCCCAAAAGCACACGAATGCGCTTTCATACTCAGATGGAAGCTGCCTGTCAGAAGCGATCTCTGCCGAATACTTTCTTTCAAGATTTCGCCAGTGCCGAAAATCATCCCGCAGATTGTTCCAAAGGAGCAAGGAAATGCATGCGTATTCAAGGATGTTGACTACTGCAAATCCTTTCGAATCTTCCTCGCTGGTATAACAATAGCGTTGGCCTCGAGCTTCAAGCATCTCAGCAAAATAGCTAGGATCTTCTCTTAGAGACCATAGGTGATCTTCTGCTGCGGCGCGTCTCGCTTCAAGGAGGTCTTCGATTCTTTGAAAGTCGATTTGACTAGGTGATCTGTAAAGGGACTCGATTGCAGAAAAGACAGTACTCAGCCGCTGAGAAGAAGATAGAGCGATGTGTTCTGGTTCGGGGACGATATTGAACTCATGATTGTCGTCCAGAAGCGTTGGAATGTCATGAAGTATTGCTGAGCAACACTTTACAAGGAATTGATACGTGAAAACCTGTGCTCTCAATACCACCATTGCTTTTCCTGGAGGGAACCCTAGGCCAGATGCATAAGCATCATCTGATCGTTCCTTTGACTCGAGGAACTCCACGTATTTTCCCGAATCTGGATTTTTGAAGACGACAGCGCGTTTCCATGGCGTCAGACCATCATAGATCTTGGGCTCTGGAATCTCCCACATATTTAACCCGAAGTGCATAGCGTAGAGATCTACATGTACAAACAGATGCGGGGAATATCGACTTCTCGAGTTCAAAAAAAGAGGTAGGAACATGCCTTGTGTGAGGTCCTCTAAATTGATATATGGTGTCTCCGAGAATTTCTGATAGCCGTTCGAGTTGAGGGGTGCGCCATTCCAACGAGCTCTTAGTTTATCAAAGTCTGGCGCATGTTGCTTTGGAATTTCCGGATACACTTCCTGTAGAAGTTGAGCACGTTTGACCTTTGATTTTTTGGGCCAGCGCTTCCGTATGATAGGTTCGTACGCACCCAAGATCTTTTGGAGAAGAGCCCGATTCTTTGTGAGTGCTTCTGCGTTTAAGATAGCTGCGGCAATTCCATCTCCTTTTAACGTTACGGGCCGTTGCAGGTCAATTTTGGCGAACATTCTCGCCATTCTTGTGGCGTATGGTTCTTCATCTGAGTTGTTGGGGTTACCATGCCTCATGTTATAGCTTACAGGCTTGTAGATCTCCATTATGGTTTCGGATTGTATTCGTTATTTGGAATGAGGAGTTGGATATTGGGGATTAGAATCTGTTTCGACTCCAGAAGACTTGGAATTGACGCGTGCTTGGCAATCGGCTGGTCAGGACTCAACTAGCGATTAGAAGAATGAAGTGACTGTGCTTTTGAGAATCTGTTAGATTACTATCATTGAAAAGGGGAGTTGGGTTTTTAAAACCTTGAATGACTTCTAATTTCGACAGGACTGAGCTTGGTATTCAAGTCTGAAATTAATGATGTGCTGGTGCTTGAGAAGAATCAAAACTAGGAAAGAATGGCTAGCATAAACAAGTTTGCTCAGAGTATATTAAAAAAAACGAGTAATCTCACAAGCTTGTAAGCTAGAGTCTGCAAAACATAATATTGAAATTGGATCAACAAAAAGCCTTGTATTGATCCTTTCTCGGCTGAGTCATTTCGGACTCGGCTAGTCTCAGAAATTAGATAAGTTATTCTGTAGTGAACATAGGTATTTTAGTGAACTTTTCAAGTGAATCATTGTCCAAGCAGTGAAATTCCTCAACCACGAAAAATACTTGATTGTGAGCATGATGTTTGATGGTTTGGACATGAAGGTGTAATTTTAAATGGTTCTTCGAGGATGGTTATATGTGAATGGAAATGAGCAGGAAATATGATACAAGAAAAGGAGGAGAGCATGTGATCGAAGGAACTTGATACATACGACTTTCTTTTATATAACTTGGTTGGTTTGGAGAGCGTGAACTAATCCCTCTAGAAGGAAGGGTTTGGCGTGTGTTTGTGATTTTTGAAGGTTACTACAGAGTGAGAATCCTATAGCTAGGATTTTCAGGTGTAGTATATGTATATAGAGCTTTGTGGAAGAAAAGCAAGTTTGTCCACTCCTTAGATGCGAATATAGTTGATTATAATGGTTTGAAAGAATGAAGAACAGTGAGTGATTTAGTAGAAATAGCGTTTATACATGAGGAAAGGGTGATCTATTTGTCTAATGTTATTGAGTCAAATATAATGTGCTGTAAAGCTCATATTGTAATAAATCACTGTGAAAAACCTACAACACATCACTATGATTGTTTTATTTTGAGGTTCATAGAAGACAATCGTACAAGCAAGCAAAAAGCAAGCAGTCCTCGATGAATATGACTGAACAAACTAATTTCATAAGTCTCTTTATTTTTGAGACTATCTAATTTTTGAATAGTAGAACTTTGAAAGAACTCCCTAGGTATAGAGGTATCATCTATGTTCTAGTAAAGAAAGGTTTTTTGGTCATTAAAATCCTCTTACCCCACCGGTAACTCCAACTCCAACTCAAATTACAGCCCACACTCCCAAGAAATATCCATTCACCCAAGCAACCGCAACTATAGCTGCAAAAGTCCATACTCCTTGATCCAGTAAAACGATTGCAAAATAACACCTGTTCACCCCCACCCAACACCTCATATCGCATTCAGACCAGATTACACTCTTATGGACGTCTTACAGCACCAGCTGCCGGTGCAAGCCCCGTTAGATCTCCTCCGCCCCAACCAATATCACGACAAGTCAGTAGCGCATTCAACCTAATGATTCCATGAAAGTAGCCGAAAAGGAGTTCTGCTGGTACAGCCCACCACATCTCATGCTTATTGCGTATATAATAACTCCACGGCTTAATCATACGACTCAAAAGTAATGCCCACAAAAGATATGCACCAGCATGATTATTCTCGGTGTAATATTCGGATTTGAATAGTGTGAAGAACAAGAGAAAATCATAGATAATAGAGATGTTCAACAGTCCAGAGACAAACATGGCGTAGCTAGTCCAGGAACAAAACTTCCAACATGTTCCATCGATGAGGATGGTTTTGAAATGGGAACGCCAGATTGATCGGGACCAGCGGAGAAGTTGTTGGTAGAATTTGGACCAGCCACCTGATGTACCTAGAGTTGTTTCAATGAGAGCTTCTGGTCTGTTGTGAAACACAGTTTTGTAGCCATGATTGATCATGTATCTGGTATTAAAGTTATCATCATCGCAATTCACTGGACCGGCTCCCAAGAAAGTTTCAGAAAGAAATTTAGTTCTGTAATCAACTGTTTGCACGATATCTGTTCGGACTAAACATGCTATTCCAGAGACAACCCATAATCCACCATCAATGTTGTAGGTTGAAGTGAGCTCATAATTGTGGCGCTCAAGGTAGATGCAAGCGAAGAAATTGCGGAGGGAATCAGACCAATTGTCTCCAGGCTCGCGGATGACATGTTTGCAGGTTTCGACAATACCTACAGCTGGGTCTTCAAATTCTGCGAGAACACTTTGGAGAAAAGTAGGAGGCCAGAAGACATGATCATCGACATAGGCGATGAGTCCGGTTCTAACTTGAAGGGAAGCTTGGACGTATTGAACACGTTTGCTTGGTTGGTGAACAGCGATTACTTCGATCTTTCGTCCTGGAAGTCGTTTTTCTCTCATAATTCTTTCGACGACTCTGCGGGCTTGTATGAGCTTTTCGGTTCCGACTGTCGAGATTATGATTTTAGCTGGGTGATTTTCGAGGACCAAATCGATAGTTCTGACAAACTCGTCGGCAAAATCACCAACGGTTGCTATGATTACCGTAACATCACTTGGTACAATAGCGGGGTGGAGCGGCGGAAGTTTGTAGCTGGAGAGAAAGTTGTAGGAAAATAAATGGACGACTACCTTCAAGAACTTGAAGACAAAAAGGAAGACGAAAGCTGCTGACCAGGGGTTGGCTACGAAGAACTCGTGGAGAGTAGCAAGGAGTTCGCGCGAGGCTTCAGAGCTGCTCGAAAGCAGCAGTACTGCAGAATAAATAGGAGCCCAGCAGAGAAAATTATGGAGCGCTTCCACTCCACGCCTCAGTTTGGTATTTGGCAGAGAGACTAATATAAAGAAAAGCCCTCCAATAATTTTGGTGGCACTAAAGCTTGCGAGTGTTGGATCAAATGCGAGTCCAAGAAATTTTTGAATAACTCCAGGAATCGATAATAAAATCTGACCAGGTACGACTATGAAGGAGGCGATTGACTGGGGTATCGAATATGTGAGAAAAGGGAGCGAGGAGATCATGAGCAATGGTGTCCTCAAGACGAAGACAACAATTCTCAATAGATTTCCTAAGCTAGATCTTTCTGAAAGACGACCCAATTCCTGGTTAATAGCTTGAAGGCCTGTTCCTAGTTCCTCATTTTCTTGAGCTTCTGTGATAGCATCAAAGATTGTTGCAGCTCCATCTTTCATCTCTTCCAGAATGGTGTTTGACATGGCAAAGGATATATCAAACGTCTAATTTGGAGTTGGCGGCTTGTATTAATAAAGTTAAGTTCCTGAATTGATCGACTATAAATAAATTTCCAATGGATGGTTGTAAAGCTGGCGGATTGCTTCATGTCTCTGAGGAAATTGCAAATTGAGTATAAGATTCGCAAGCAACCTTAGGAAAGAAGAAAGGAACAAAGTCGAACATCCCGCACATTCAACACTCCTTATGGGAGCCATGGCAATACAAAGCTCAACAAAAGACTCGAATAAATTTTCGGAGCCCCACTAGGATGTGAAAATTTCTCCTTGAATTCCTTGTGAGTCTTCTTTATTGAGATCAGAACTTCGGACGAAAGCATAACTGGCCTTTCATGTGAGATTATAGAAGGTAGGCCAGGTAATAACAACAACAAAGACTGTAAAAATCCCTAAGGAACGAAGACAAACATCGTGGGCCATATTTTCAGACAAGAAAACTGTGGCAGTAATAATCAATACCAGGGACACTCGTCCGATACCAGAAGTATAAGATGAATGTACCTAGATATACATATCTTGACATCTAATATACAAGTGGAAGGTGCACAACGTTTTCCTTGCTGATAATTCGTTTCCCAGACATCTTTTTAGCCTAACAACTACCAGGAGATAAATGCCATCATCATTACATATCGTGCATCTTACTGTGCATTTTAATTGTTTGATATTTTCTTCCACCTATCTATCCTCTAACAAACCCACCGTAAATAGAGATGCGGTAGGCAGTGTCATTTGAAATTAGCAGCATGATGCATATATATATAAAGGATTGATGTAATGGTTCTGGGCTTATGAACATGACTGAATTTGAACAGGAAATGTAGTAAATCGAAGATTATCTGTACCTCCATCTCCTTATGTATAGAAGTCTTGAAGGAGGTTGAGATATGGTTGGTACTAGTCTGTATTAGTGTGAGCTTTCCCCCGCATTTTGAGCACAGACGGGCAATTAAATCTCCGAGCTACTAACCTATTGTGCACGGTCCATGTTTAGACCTTCCCTCGGCTCCCTCCTCCTTGTTGTAGGCACCACAGTCAATCAATACAGTCAGTGTACTCTTCTACAAACTCTTCTACAGCATATTATCTAGGCCAATAATTCTTGTTTGTTTCCACATACACACCATAACATTGAGAACAGATAAGCTTTTTTGAAATTTTGTTCACCTGTTCATCTTAATTGTCCTACCAATCCTCTTCCTTGGTATCCGTAAGATCGGATACTCCTCTCTTGAGCTGGCCTTGATATACCACCCTCATATTCCATCCAAAGGCTTGGGTCTCAAATATTCGATCCAAGAGTCTCTCATAAAACAGCAACGTACGTTTGCCAGTTTAATATTCATGTATCCCGAGAGTACAGATCTCCGAAACTCTGAGCACGTAGCATATAGTGACATAAGCTGCAACAGAATCTCACTACCATCAGAGAATTATACTCTTGGTATTATGAATATCTTTAAGGCAGTATAAACCCAAGAAATAGTCAGAGAGCTAATATCATTACAGAATGCCTTGTACCTGCTGTTCCCGAGATCCAGCTCCATCTGGAGAAAAATATGAGCTTTTAATCTCAAGTCAAGAATTAGGAGAAAAATGTCCGCTCGACAGCAAGACTACCAAGTCCTTTAAGTTCCCTATGGTTCGCCCCGAGAGTGCAATCAACATTAGCCTCCTTGTTAAAATGCCAATGGAGATCTTTCAGCGCACTCTCAAGTATCTTGACATTGAAACTCTGGTCAATATTCGCCGTTGCTCTCAATATTGCAGAATGGCAGTTGGAACTACCCTGGAATGGCAAGAAATTTCTGAAAATGCACCAGAGGCGTTGCGTGCCATTTTAAGTACTGGAGTGGGATCCCATGTACTTCTGCTCCAGTTGCACCATGCCTTAACAAACCCTGAATGCGAATTCTGCGTAGAAGACTTTGAGCCCCCTACATAGTAAGTACCGGAATCTCTCAAATGGAACTGAGACGTGCTAATCAAGTTAAAGTTTGGATGATGAAAAAGTCATGGGTGCTTTTTTATCACTCTTTGAAGGCAAGCGAGCTTGCGCTTATTGTCTCCGGAATGATATTTCTCTCAGAACAATTCCCTATATCGACTTCATCCGACTCCAGCGCCCCAACTCTGCGATCAAAATTTGGCCCGAGATGAAAAATCCACCAAAGCTGCGAACGCTTCCAGGTACATACGGCTACAATAGGTACAAGAGCTCTCAACGTCTGCTTCTTGTCCCACTGGGCGACTTCGAATACGTTGATGGGATGTCAATGAGCCACAACGAAAGACAATTATTGCTGCGCTCACAACACGAAGTCATCATCCCTAAGCATCCATTCGCTGATCGCCCGGTATTGGACAGACAACTCGCTCCGCACAATGCTTACGTGGGATTCGAACGCGAAGATGAAATAGCCTGTCGTTACATGACTGCTATTCCCTTTTCTTACTTTGGGAAGACTCATAACCACCCCAACACTAAAAGGTGTGTGAATTTTCATGGTTGCATCGAATGTCATCTCTAAGAGAGATACCACGAGAGACAATTAGTGGCATCTTTCAACCAGGGTGATGCCGACGCGGTAGTCATGGCATGCGCGGAAAACTTATACAAACGACAGACGAGACAGTGGCTCAATGATGTAGATGCGGAGAAGATACATGTGAGAGATTTTCACGAGCGGATCGAAGGAGAAGAACAAGAGTGGAGAAAGCGAAGACAGGTGCCAATCTTAGTTTTCTCGGAACCGGATAATTCAGAAGAATTCCGAATGTAGGAACCCCCTGAAACCTACCTGCAAGGTGTATGTTATCAAAGCTGACTGTATGAATAGGTATGACTATGACTATCCACTTTTACATTAATGTAATCGCAGTATTGGGAGCGGATGGTTTGGAGTATTGGGTATACCCAGACAACTTATAAAGGAGCTTCAAGAGCTGCGAAGGTATATCATCATCGCTTCTACAATCTTTTGAGGGCTGATTTTGGTTATGGATCAGGGACTAGGAAAATATCAAGGCTTTTTTTTTCATAAATATTTTGAACTCGGTATGAATGGTACACAAACATGTATATCCCATTTTCTTCACATACCCATCTCTTTCCCTCCCCTCCTCCATATAATCACTTACTCCACCACCTATCTCCCACACTTCAAAAGATGGAAGAAATTATTTATTCAGCTCTATTTCCCTTCAGAGCTCTCTAGATCTCAACTCATCTCTTGATATTCCTTCTACAAATCACATCTATAGCAAAGACAAAACTCACATCCCTACGACCATAAAGCCCCTTTAAAAATTCTCAAGAAACCAAAATTTCCATTCATAAACACGCACAAGTCTACATAGGTATTATTCCAGCCCACAAATTCCGGGACATAAAGATATTATACACCCCTAACACGAAAAACATACAATTCATGCACAAATCTGTGCTCCATTCCCTTCCCTTCCTGCTTCACTACTCCTACTATTCCCATCACAAACGCCGGAGAATGAATTTCTACTTCATTCTGCGCGAAGATCTCCTACATCACATTATCCTCCACCGTACCATAGGAAATTACAAGAACCCCTTGCTCATGCTATCCTGCCTGCTCAAACTACTTTTTCGTTTAGGGATGTCAATCCCTACATCTTCGGAGCCAAATTCGCTACTCGGTCTCCAAGTGCCACTCGCACTTATTCTCCCACCCGGACCTTTCTGCATTCTCAATGCCTTCCAGCCTTCCAATTCGCGCTCTAACCTCAACGCCTTTTCTCTCTCTTCCCTTAGTTCACGTTCTGCTCTACGAGCTGAAAGTTGATTGGTTGAGTCACTTGATTGAAGCTCGTCGATTGTCTTGAGAAGTTTTTCGACCTTATCTCTCGAGCGGGCAATATCTTCTTGAAGTTGCGTGTTGGCCTTTTCTTTGCGTTCAATTTGTTGTTGAAGATCTTTGACTGTGCGATCGACATTTCTTACGGAACGTTGTGACTTGTTGCGTTCGGACTCTTGCTCATCGAGTTGGGCTTCGAGCTATTTTATATGTTAGACTAGTGATAAGTTTATGGGAAGGGAATTCTCACCTCTTGGACACGACCGTGAAGGAACCTCACGTCTTGACTGGCACTTGAATAGCCTTTAGTTTCCAAATCCAGTAGTCGGACCTGAGTTTCTTTGAGTGACTTTTCTAACGCAGCTTTCTCCTTATTCAACTGTGCTGTCATTTCTCTCTCGGCAACAATGTCTTTCTGTATTTCTGATGCAAGTGCTTCAGATCGTCTCATCTTGCCAATGGCGGCAGCTGCAATATCTTCTTGTTGTGCTAGATTAGATTTGAGTTCCAAAATCTCACGATCCATTCCAGCAGCGTTTCGTAGCGCAGGGCTATCGCTTCGTGCAAGATCGTCGAGACCAGCTTTAGCTTCCTCTAGACGAGCTTGTAAGCCGCGCTTCTCGCGTTGAAGAATGTCTCGTTCGGCAGCTGCATCGTCCACATCTGTTCTGAGACTCCGCACTTGTGCTAATAGTGATACAATTTTGCCTTGAGCTTCATTGTGAGCGTTGACGGCTTCATCACGTGATGTATTGAGATCCGACAGAGTGGCTTCGAGGCGAGCCTTTTCTTTAGACCATGTTGAACTGTTCATGACTTCATCGTCCCACTTCGTTCGAAGCTGATCCAATTCTTCGCGAAGTCTTGTATTCTCTGTTTGTTTGAATAGCTTCTCCTCACGAGCAATGTCCAATTCATTCGTGAGAGTGGCGAACTCAGCTTGGTATTTCTTTCTAGTCTGTTCCATACTAGATTCTTTGTCTTCAATCTCCATGGCACGTTGGCTTCGGTAATCTTCAAGCTCATGTTGCAATCGCTTTCTTGCTTGTACTGCGGCATCGAGATCAGAGGAAAGATCCTCGAGCTTCTCTTCATAATGTTGATTCTGTTTTTGAAGATCTTCAATGGCTTCGTCCATTTGCTTCCGTTCTGACATGATTTCGGCACATGTATCCTCCGCTTCTTTTGCTTGAGATCTGGCAAATTGTTCGGCCCTAGAAGCCTTCAACACAGCAATTTCAGCCTGTTCAAGTTTGCTAAAGTACTCGTCTGCTCTACTCTTATAGAGACCGAGACTAGAACTAACATCAGCCAATTTTGAGGATTCGGCATCCAAACGGATCTGAAGATCAGCAAATTCTTGCAAAAGTTGGTTTCGACTGGCGGCATCCTGATCCCTTTGCAAAGTCATTTCCTCAAGATCAGACTTAGCATCTCGGAGATCAACCTCCAAGACTGCTCGGGTGTGTTTCAGAACCTCAAAATTTTTCTTCGTATCATTGAGGTCTACTAATGCATCTTTGTGAGCGTACATTAGAATTCGTCGGTTTTCTTCTTGATTGTTGATGAGCTCAAAGAGCTCCTCATGAGATTTAGCTTGAATATCGCGGAATGACAATTCTCCGGTTTGAATACTCTGTTCAAGAGCGGAAACTTTCTTTGCAGAATCATCAAGCATTTCATGAAGTCGAGTGTTGGCTTGCTCAAGCTTGTGCACACGGCGTACTGACGGACTATCCTCAAAGATATCTCGTCCAGGAACAAAACGCTCAAGCTGGCTTTGCAGATGACGATTCTCCATTTGTGATAGCTGCAATTGATTTTGTAGTTCTTCCACGTCAGCTTTCAAGTCCATGCGATTGTTAAAACTTAACATATCGGCAGTACGATCGGAGCGTCCAGAATCTTGCCCAACGTCACCCGAGCTTGGAAAGCGGGGATTAGGTGGGGTCGCGCCTGACAGAGGTCTGCTATTGAGTTTGTTTCTGAGATGTGTTGGGGATGAATTTCGAGTTCCCTCATTGCCATCAATTTCCTCAAGTTTAGGCTTACTGGGCGTGTGCCACTCAGAATGGTCACCAAACTCATCTTCATATCGTTTTCGCAGTTCAAGTACTTGTACTTCGGCATTCGACCGACCAGCAGCTTGAACTCTGAGATTTTGCTGAAGTTCCTCGACTTTTTGAGTGAGTTGAGAAATAAGGTTTGGATTTTCAGATGTGCTCTTATCGAAACTACCATCAAATTGTGCGACCGGCGGTGCAGGCATCTCTGGGTCCACAATTTTCATCAGCTCAATGATGTCTTTATCTCGGGTATCAATCAAAGATTGGAGCTGTCGATTTTTAGATTGAGCCTGAGAGTGCAACTGTCGTTCATCCTCCAATTTACGGTTTGCCTCTGCTAACTGAGTTGTCACAGTAGAAGAAGTCTTCTCGGCGTTTCTACTACTCATATGTTCACGTTCAACCTCACGCGTTAGATCTTCAAGATTAAGCTCCAGCTTTTCTTTTTGCTTTTGAACAGATGCCAGTTGAATTTGTACATCTCCCAGCTGTTTATTGAGCTTCTTATTCTGCTCATCGACCTTTGCTTTCTCTCGCTGGGCTGCTATTAGCTGACCTCTCGATGATTCACTTGCTCTAGAGCTCGTGCGGGCAATCTCGAGACCTTTTTGTTGAAGCTTGTTGAGTAAAGCACGATTATCGTTTTCAGACGCATTTAATCGACTTCGAACTGTGTTCAGTTCGCGCTCAAGTCGCTCTTTTTCTTGATCGACCTTAAGACCGAAATCTCCAGACTCGATCATGACCTTATTAAGATCTTCCACTTGCTGATTTAGGCGGCTGCACTCAGTCTCAAAGTACTTTGCTCGATTTTGTTCCGCTTCAAGATCTTTCTTCAAACTAGCTTCACGCTCTCGGGCTAGGCGTGATGCATTGCGATCTCCAACTACTTCAGCTTGTATCCTAGCCTCTTCAGCTGCAATCTTCGCCTCTCTGAGCTTTCTGATTTCGTTTCGCGCTTCATTGCGTTCCTTTTCAGCAGAAACTCTATTCTCCATTGCTCTTCTAAGAGTGTCTTGTTGGACGTATAACTCCTTTTCGATAATGATTTTAGCCTCATTGAGTTCTTGAAACTTCTCGCTAAGCTCTCGGAATTTATGCTCTGCGAGGAGTTGGACATCGTCTCGAGATTGTCGCTCTTTGCTAAGGTCTTTTTGCACTTCTGATAATTGCTGTTTCAAGGTCGAAATCTGTTCTTCTAGCCTCTTTCGATTTTGCTCAGCGTGAGCATCTTCTGTCAGTCTAGCATCGAAAAGTTTTTTCGCGTCGGCAGCTTCCTTTTGTAGATTGGCTTGCTGGGATTTCATGGCGAACATCTCAGCTTGCACTTCCCTTAACCTGTTGGCAATGTTTTCTTTCTCCGTCGAAAGTGATCGCTTCTGCTCGTCAAAACTTTTCTTCTCGGCCTCATATTTACGGTTATCAGACCGGAGGATAGCCAACTCGCTTTCCTTGCGCCTGACGAGATCTTCATACCCTGTCGATGTTGCAGATAGATCAGAAAGTTGCTTCTGTACTTTGCGATTTTCGCTGGCTAAGTTGTTTTCCCTTAATTTAGAAGCTTGAAGGTCTTTCGCCGCTGCAGCCAACTTGACTTCCGAATCTTGATCGTTTCTGATGAGCTTCGCCTCAAGGTCCTGAACCTTTCTCTCCTTAATGCTTAGTTGACTTTGGAGTAGCTGGACGTCCTGGGAAAGCTGCGCTTCTTGTGCGCTTCGATCCGCTTGCTTCTTGGCGAGATCCTTCAATTGATTATCTAAATTAGCCAGCTGTTCAGCAAGGTCTCGCTTTTCGCTCTCCAGCTTAGCTATTATGTGACCTGCTTGCTCCAACTGAGATCGATATTCATCGGATTGATGTTCCGCTCGCTTTTTGGCCTCTAGCAAGTCATCCAGTTGATCCTCAAGCTTTTCCTGATCTTCAATAGCTCCAGCCAACTTATCGCTCAACTCTGTCTCACGGAGCTGCAAACGTTTGAATATTTCTTCCTTGTCCAGGGCTAACGCTCGTTCGCTTTCTAAGGTTTGTTGGATCTTTAACATCTCAGTGTGGGTATTTCGTCGTTCCTCGTCTAGTCTTTGACGTTCTGACGCCTCTTGGTCCATTTTCTCGTTAAGCTGCTTTATCATCTCATCTCTCTTCTTGACTTCTCCTGACGTTCTCGTAGCTCCCAACAACGGCTTCATCTTGACTAAAAGGCGCCACCAAGGGTTCTCACAGAGGTCGATGTAAACCTGGAAATTTCGCTGTATGATCCGTGTTGCCTCCGCTCTATAAAGTCGCTTATTGGCAATTCGTCGTTGGGTAAAACCGCGCGCTAGGGATTGGAACCGTGTCATAATCTCACGGATCAAAGCATCACGTTGCTCTTCAAGCTCTGCCAACACACCGGCACGAAAGAAGACTTTGGTGATTCCAACACGGAACAATGACTTGTCCAATTGAAGTTTATCTAACATCATGCTAGCTGCTGTCTGGCCATCAAGGTACCCTTTGGGAATGTTCCTGCACAAAACTTCATATCTTTGTCGGAACTCTGAAAAATGAAGTCTGTTTGGAAAGCCAGTGCGTGCAATTCTGATGCCCTCCAAGACACCGTTGCAGCGCAGTTGGTCGAGCACAAGTGGTGCACTGAGTTGCTTAGGTTTTTTTTTGTGGTTGGGTATGATACACCTCACAAAATGAGGATGTGTCGAATGCAGCTGGGCCATTAAGCTAGATAGCTGTTCTTTATGTCTTTGAGCGACGGTGCGGAAAAGTCCTTTCTTGACCCTGCTTCGGATGGCACCCGAGTCATCGCCTGCTTCAGAGCAATCACTGAAGAGATTTGCAACATGTGCATCGCTGGATGCAGCCAACAATCTTGTAATGTTGTCATTCATTGGATCTTTATTCTTCTCCAACCATCCTTCGGTAGAATATTCAACTTCGGCGGCATAGTGAGTAAGCATGAATCCTTGCCCAAGTCTAGAGGCACGATACTTGGGAGTTTTGCGATCCCAAAGAGAATGAAGTTTTTCCGTAAATGACTTGTCCGTGGCTTTTGGCATCACACAATCTTCATCAAGACACGAGAAAATACCAATGGGGTTGGGCAACTCAATCAGATCAATCGTAGGCTGGAGATCATGACCAAAATCAATAAATTTCCACTCGATTTTTTCACGAGCGTATTCTTCTTGTTCAAGGACAAACATATGGTGGTTGAAAAATTGCTGGAGCTTCTCGTTCGTGTAGTTGATGCACAGTTGCTCAAAACTGTTTTCCTCGAATATTTCGAATCCAGCAATATCAAGTACTCCGATGAAGTGAGAGTCATCCAGACCCATACCAGTCCTATCCAATTGGCGATTGATTCGGGTTACAAGATCACCAAAACCCCTCTCGTAGATACCCTTTGCCAACGAGTCTATTGCGAGTAGAACTTGTTCGGGCGTCTGTACCTTCTCGACCCATTCCCGTCCAGCCTTTACTCGAGGGTGTAACAACCCTTTCAAAAATGGCTCGAGCGGAATTCCAAGTAGCTTACACACTTTGTCGGCCTGTGCACGTGCGTCTGGAGCTAATCTAGCTTGATCGGCCGATCTACTCTCCTTCACGACAGTTATATTGCCCAGGTGGAGAACAGCAGCGACTGTTCGCAAGATAGATATTTGGTCGTTCTCGGAGAAGCCCATAACATCAAATGCCTCGACCAAAGTGTTCCACTCATCTCTGTCAGAGACACCAACGATGGTATCATGACCATCCCGCGTATAAGCGAAATCCTCTACGTCTAATTCTTCAATGAGAAATTCGTTTTTTAATGTGCGATCAGCCCCCTTCAAAAGCTGATAGAAAACGTGATAATTCCGCTCATGAGCATTCAACCTTACCACTCTTGATTTCTCAAGGAGATACCAATCTATGAAAGCACCGGCAATACTGCCATTGCGCGTAAACTCGATCCTGATGAATTTTCCGAAGCGGGAGGAATTATGATTCCTGACTGTCTGCGCATTCCCGAAGGCTTCTAGAATTGGATTTGCCCGAAGAATCTGCTGCGAGAGGGTTGAATGCTGTACCTTGTTTTTGACTGGTGATTCCGAGTTTGCAACTGCCGCCAGGTATTGAATGACTTTTTTGGTATTTTCCGTCTTTCCGGCTCCAGACTCTCCAGTTACAAGAATACTTTGGTTTTCTCCTTCTTCGACTAGATTCCTAAAAGCTTCATCTGCCATTGCAAATATGTGTGGTTTGCTTTCTTCCCGACCTCGTCCCTTGTATAAATTGATGTACTCATTCGTGTATATAGGTAATGAGCAATATGGATTAATGGTAACCAGGAACAAGCCTGAATAGGTGTAAATGAGATCAGCTTGGTATCTCATATGAAGATTATGGACGACTGATGCTTCATTGAGATGCGTAAGCTCTGCCATGTCATTTGCTTTGTCGAATTTCGCGGGGTTTACTTTGTCAACAGTTTCAGGATCGACCTCTCGTTGCTAAATTCCCAGTCAGATATTATACCGGAAGAGAAAACACATTCATGAACTCACACTTCCATCGTCACATTGGACCAATATATGATGATTTTCCAATTCCTCCACTACCCACCCTTTGACGAATGCAGTTTGAGGATCTTTTAACCAAACATATCTTTTTCCGGAGAAATCATTTTCTCCCTCCATTGCCATCACAGTTTCTGCGCCGAGTCGCATCTCTTCCGACTTGATGAATGAAGGCGCAAATGTGTTTGAAGAGGGAGCAGTCGACTTTGAATTGGAGCGAAATCTTAGTGAAACATTACTATTATTGGGGGCCACGATATCTCCCAGCGAGGAGTAGGATTGGTGTCGATTGTGTGTTTGATGGCTTTGTGCCGGTGATGAGAAAGGAGCAGACGCAAATATTGCACTTTTCGGCCTGCCTTTGGGAACACCTGGTTCCGGGGATAAAGTCCCTGACCTAGCAAAAGGATTATTGCGCTTTGCCTGAAAATTGGATGCCATCGTGGAGTAGGCGTTGTTGGGTTTCAATTGATTGAAGCAAGGCTATGTTCCTTAAGAAAGTAAACAAAGTCCATCCATGGGAAGATTCTAAATTGTCGCAACGCAAAAATAGGGGAGAAAAGTTCATGCAACCTCTTCAATCATTACATGCGAAATTAGTAAAGAGGGTAGCAAATAAAAAGATTCATTCTTCTATTTCGCCTCTTTTTATCTCTTGAAATGGAATCGAGATTCTTGTCAACGTCAGTGTTTAAAGTCAATATTGACGACGCGAAGTAGGATTATTAAGTGGCGGTACAAAGTTTAATTTGGCTTTACTGGGTAGTTGAATGGTAGAGTTTCCCCTGGCAACGCCAGTTGATCCAGTGCCGCTTCAGGCGTAGAATCATATCGATAAGAGAATTGATGGTTTATCGTAGGGCAGCCTTGCTGCGGCCACCTCGTGACATTTACTCTAGTATGACACTGTCTTTGTCTAGTGACACCCACTCACTCCCTCATCAATATTTAGCGGGATTTACCGGCGCTAAGCAACTTTGAATCTTCGACTGGCGTTTGCTTTTGGTGCGATCGTACTAATAAGTTTCTTTTTCCCATTACCATCTGCACCTCCACCTCCACCAAGTTTTCAGACAGATTCTACCCAGGTCTTCTTCATAACCAGGTTCATCAAAATCGAGTCAACAAAATAAGTGAAGAAAGTGATAGTCTCACTTGCATTTTTCATTATTCAATTTTGACAATCCTTTCTTCTGGCTCATCGCGACACCCTTTTCTCTGCGAATTCTGCATCTGTAATTACTTTCTCCCTTGATTTGATTGCGCTGCGCCAATGATACTCGACCGTTAAATTGAACGCGTCTTCGAGGTAATTTTGCAATATCAGTCGGAACTAATCACAGTTGAAGTTTTGAATACATTCAGTAAAGCTAGGTACTGCTTTTTACTTGCCGACAATGTCGGATTATCCATACTATGGCGCGGCCTATGGCAATCGCGACCAGTCGAACAACCCACCTTACCCAACCTATCCAAATCAGTCCGCATATTATCCACAAGATGATGGCCGATCAGGTCAGCATGCGATGACTCAAGGATATGATAATACAATGGCGTATGGCTATAATCAACAACAACTTTCAAACTATAGCGCGCCCGCTATGCAGAATAATGTACCCCCAGTCCCAGTGTTCCAGGGCTGGAACCAAGAAAACTCATCTATGCCCCAATACAATGCAGCGCCGCAAGGCATGCATTCTTATGCTGGGTACAATCATCAAAATTATGCTCAAAACTCGCAATACTATGCACCAGTGGCCGCCCCGCAGTCAACATATCATTCACAAACACCCGCGTATGGTAACGTGGAAAATCGCGAAATGAGCGAAGGAGAGTATGATGATCCTTCTGCCCACATGCGCTCAGCAGCCCCGAATGTTTCAATTGGCGCACCGGGCTCGAGCCACTATCGCGGGAATGATGGGAATGGCTATCTTGATACTGCCCATCGCGCTGTCTATTCAACAGGCCAAGATCCTGCTCCTCAGCAGCCGCCACCGACTCTTCGCAATGGTAAGCAATTCCAACCTCTCATAAATTCGTTTATTAACGTCTTCCTGCAGCAGCCGATTACTATAATCAACGTCAACCTTCGGCCTCGTACTCCCCTTTCGTAGCCCAAAGTGAGCCAATGTTTGACCAAATCAAGAATTCTCAAATTAAGGATACAGGCGCAGGTAAGGGAGCATTGAACCCAAAGAGGGGCGGTGCACAGAAAAAATCAAAGCCTCAATCACCGGTAGGAGAGCCTAATAATACTGCATCCAAATCTGGCCAGGAAAATATTCCCTCTTTCACAAAGGGTCAGGTATCAGAGACCGTTGGAAGCTCCCACTCTTCTCAAGCTGATGCATATAACGATACCGTTACTTTCAAAACTGTCGCCGAAGCTCGTAAAAAAGCTGAAGGCGCCATCCTGAATCTTTGGTCGTATGATGTTCGATTCCCAGCCTATCTTGAAGAAGGCGTTGATGAAAAGCTTGTCGGAGAATTGTTTGATGAGCTTAGATTGTCGAAAACTGCAACGAAAACCATCAGTGCAGCTTCTGCCCAAAGTCCCTCCACCAGTGTTTCTTCTGCGCCTACCTCCGGCCTCCCTGCCACTAGTGGACATCCGAATGGTCAGGTTTCCGCCCAAAACTCTACAGATAAATCTAAACAAGCTATAACTAATGGAGTAGGCATTGCTCCTCCTGCAACTGCGCAACCGAAGAGTGCAGCCGCCGTTGAGAAAGAAAAAACAATGCAGGCGAAAATGGACGCTCTCAGGAAATCGAGAGCTGAGCGAGCCCAGAAGAACGCGGCAAAGTCTGTCACAACTACCGCTACTAGTCTTCCAAGTCCCATTGCTCAAGCTAAACCAACCACAATTCCTGAAGTGCCTACATCGGTTACGAATTCTACTTCTTCTGCTGGAAAAGTCGTTGAAAAAAACAAGGTTGGTACTACAGTTTCAAGTAGCTCAACTTCAATTCCAGCTTTGACTGTCACAACACAATTTCCCCAATCGACCGCACCACCTCCAAGTATTCAACAGACCTCTCAAAAGATTCCGGGTTTGTTCTTAGCTTCTGCCCCACCCGCACCATCATCTGTCCCACAAACTATCATGTCAACCCCGGTTCTCAATGGGCAGCGCAAACGTCCAGTAGCTGCTGACTTTGACGGACCTTCGACATCCACAATACCGCTCAAGCGACCATTTGGTCAAAGCCGTGTGGAACCAAAACCGTTTGTCATTTGTGTCAGCGAGGATGAAGACGAGTCTGATGAAGATGTCGAAATGGAATTGGAATCTCAGGCTGATGCAGATTCGCCTGTTCAACCCCCTCGCAAGCTACCCGAACAAAAGGTATTGCCGACGGCATCTTCCTTTCTTCCACCAAAACCATTTACTCCACCTCCCACATCGTCGACGAGCACCCCACCAAATTTGCAAAGTTCTATTAAGCCACATCCTGAGGATCTTCGACGCAAGGAAAGCGAAATTGAGCAGTTGAAGAGAAAAATCGCTGAAGCTGAAATGAGGAAGGCAAATAAGAGAACCAGCAGCGGTGCACAAACTCCCATTAATAACGTCGCAGCTAGTACGACCAACATCGGCCTTGTGGCTAATAAACCAAATTCTTTAATCGAAATACAAAAGGCAACCAACATTTCTAAGGATAAAACACAGTCTAATGCAGCTCAAGCAGCCGAGCTTCAAAAAGCCGCTGATATTCGAAAAGAAGAGGCCGAACTCAAACGACTCCGACGTGAAAGAATTGCGAGCGCCATTCCCCGTGTGGACGCTGAAGCTTTACAAAACCAAGCGAGACTTGAGGAACTTCGTGCCGAAACCGCCAGAATCGAAGCGGCGGTGCAAAAGAACCTTCAGGATAAACAAAAGCTGGTTGAGGAAATGGAAAGACTAGGTCAGGAAACCGATCAACAATTGCAGGAGCAAAAAGAAAAGTTGGACAGTCTCACACGTGAAGAGACAAAAGATGATCCAGGTAGGTGCAAAATTACAATTATCAGACTGCCCATAGTAGTAGATGCTCACAATCCTACAGCCGAACAACCTCTAGCTTCTGCTCAGCCAGACTGTGAGCCAGAACCACAAAATCTTGCCGAATCCGAGCCAAAATCTGCATCAGTTCCCATGGAACTAGATGACCAAAGCGATGATGCTCGCGATGCAATGCAGCAACAACAACAACAGCCTAAGCAATCCCATACTACTGATGTCACTGCTGCCTCCCCAATTTCTATACCTCCGACCCAACTTGATAGTGTCAGCGATATGGCACATGACACAACCGAAGACAATTCTTTTGAGGTCAAAGAAGCATCCGAAACCAACCAAGAACTTGAGGCTGCGCTTCAAGAAGCCATGCGCGCGGACGCAGACTCTGCTGGTCCCAATGACATCGAATTGGAAGACAGCAATGCGCCTCCTACGCAAGTTAATGACGCAACTGCCACACCCGATGAAGAGAAAGCAAGCTCCGATTATTCACCAGTCCTTGAGCGTTCTCAGCTACTTGCAACTTCGTCAACTCCTAACATTCCTGATGTGGTAGATGCCTCGGAGATCGCTGATATAGATTCGGATAACTATGAGCCCCCAGAGGCCACTCCTGCTGCTGATGAGACTTCGTCGGTGGCGTCATCTCCATTTAGCCCCGCTCCACCAGATTCAGTTATTGATGCAGCAGAAGATGGCGAATTGCCAGAGTTTTCAAACGGTAGCTCAATCGGTCTTGAAGTTATCTCTAATGGCGTAGAACAAAGTCTGCCGGCAGAAGATGGTAGTATCCTTCAACTAACAGAAGTAAAAGTCTTCTCCATTCTTGGTGGCAATTCCCAGGCTGACCCAAGCCCAGAAACCCCTTTCTAGCGGCCCTAATAGCTCAAGCTTTTTTACACCATATGAAAGCCCTTTGAGAGTGTTTCATGCATTTCGGTTTCATCCAGAATTCAAGCAACAAATTACGGGTGGGCTGAAGTCTATCACTTATACTAACAAGATTGATGCGAAGAAAGAACTGTGTCGATACGAATTGATGGGAGGAATATGCAATGACAATACTTGCGATTTTCAGCATTTTAGAGAAATGGGACTGCCTGGTGCGTCGGTAGTTCCAGCCAGCATGCTCTGAGCTCACCCTTGAGTATCCCTTTCGTCCCCTTTGCTAACTTTTGTTCCGACAGATGATGCCGTTCTTACGAAATTGGGATCCCCAGACGAGTTCGAAGGAGAACAACGAGATAGGTTTATTGAAGGTTTGAAATCAGTACTCTCGGGCCTGCGAGCAAGAAAAATTAAAGACTTTGATGCCATTGCCTCGGAGATTGTTGCGCATCGTGCCAAATTCTTGGGCGATTCATCAAAGGTACTCAGCCTCGAAGGCACGACACTTTAAACGACTTACCTACAGCGGCTTGGACCCTGAACTTGTAATTCTCTCAGCCCATTCTCCCCATCACATACTGTTGCCAGAGACCTGATCAGGCTTGGTATCGATGCTAAATAATCTTTCCTTTTTGGTGTGAAGGCCGAAGATGGCCTAATCTCACTTTGTTGGACCATTTATTTTCAAAATCTTTTTTTTTTCAGACCTGAAATATCAATGGACAACGACTTTGCATGGATGGAGTTGCATGGAAAAGCTGGTGTTTTTGTGGCAAGTCTACGATACCCCGTCCGATGAAAAAAAGGAGACCTGGGGGAGTGCATCCAGTGGGTGCAACCAGTGTGTATTCTGGAATAAAATTCCTTTTAACACTGAATGATAAGAATCTGCGAAGTTTATCCTTTGAATTAGCTAGTTATTCATAGCATAATAATTGACTAATTTATTATTACTTTTCAATCAATCTGATTCCATTTTGTTGTTGACTTCGCGATATCATGGCATCTGTGAAGTTGCTTGCTCAGTCTGATTAATTGATCTCGACGGGATGGGATGTCTTATTGGTTTTTTGTCAAAACACATGACCACGCGAAAGAAGTAAAATGCAATACCCCAGAAATTAGAAGAACCCCACCAACCATAATGATCATCGCACACAACTACTGAAAGCGGCAATTCCGACACCAGATAATCACGACATCTAAGCCAGAACTTCATCATTGCGCTAAGTACCAGTGAGCACCAACCTTTTTTTCCATGCAACTAAAATGGCAGGCCAAACTATGGAAATCAGCTTCCCGATGTGATTGCCTGGGCCATGACTTTCGTCTCATTGGCTTTGAAAACGAAATAACGATAAGGTTGAAGAGTTTCTAAGTGAACAGGGGACTGAGGATCATGATGTAACATGTAGCTATGAGTATCTTGCAGTGGCTCGAAGTTGAGTGATTGCGTGCTACATCATTTGGTTTTATACATAGCGATCCCCTTGCAACTGGAACGGCTGTAAGCCTCGGTTTATTATCTTGATAAGATGGAAAAGATGGAAGTTATCCTGGTGATTGTGATGTGATGTGATGTGATTTGATCCATTTTCATGCAATCTTGACACCATTTGATATTTTCCATATGACGAGGATGACGATATAAGTATATTGACGTACCCTTATTCTTTATCGCTTTCGAAGGGGTTTTGTTCCTTCTTCATTCCTTGACGTCGAAGTATTTCTTCGTGCACATTGGGCATATAATTGATCCATTGCAATTTCCATAATGTCGCACACAGCGCCACAACAGGCGCTGTATAATGAGAAAATCGTAGTGGAAACGGAAGGCAATGATGGGATTGATAGAAATGAAAAAAGGAATGGACATGAGAGCGAGGTTACCGATGAATCGTTTGCGAATCCAACGGGGATAAATGAGAAGGCATTAGTCAGGAAGTTGGATTGGAAACTGTTACCGGCGCTTACATTGCTTTATTTGTTGAGTTTCTTGGATAGGAGTAACAGTATGTTTTACTCCGTTTTCTTTGCTTCGACTGTCTCTCTTTCTTCGAGTTCAGGGCGGAAGTGGGTTCAATTGAAAGTTGCGAATTGATAATTAGAATGATACTGACCGAAATCCAACCACACAGTCGGAAATGCGAAGCTAGATGGATTAACGACGAGTTTGAACATCACCGGAAACCAATATCTATTGACACTGACAATTTATTTTATCGGATACGTTCTCTTCGAAGTGCCTTGCAACATCATACTTAAACGCACAACACCCAAAATATGGCTTCCAACACTCATGCTTCTATGGGGAATCGTCGCGACCTTAATGGGGGTTTCTGCAAACTACGCGGGGTTTCTAGCTGCAAGATTCTTCTTGGGTGTTACGGAAAGTGGATTGTTTCCTGGTGTGGTATTTTACTTATCAATGTGGTATAAGAGGACGGAAACACATTATCGAGTTGCATTGTTCTTTTCTGCAGCTTCGTTAGCTGGTGCTTTTGGTGGAATCTTGGCTTATGGTATTGGATTCATGGATGGAGTGGGAAAATTGAAAGGGTGGAGATGGATTTTTATTATTGTAAGCCTCTTAAGACTAAGTTTTGAAGTAGATTGGGCTAATCAACGAACAGGAAGGGCTTCTAACCGTCGTTGTCTCTCTCTTAGCCTACTTCTTCATCCACAATTATCCCTCAACCGCACCATTTCTCACAGAACCAGAACGCTCTTTTGTCCATGCGCGTCTCAAGTCTTCCACCGATGCAACCAATACTGAACCCTTTACTTGGGCTAACGTCCGCGCCGCTTTCGGAGATTACAAATGCTGGCTCTACAGTCTCGGTTTCCACACAATGTCGCTACCCCTCTACACCCTTTCTCTTTTCTTCCCTACCATCATTTCAGCCCTCGGCTACAAAGCGGCTACCGCACAACTTCTCACTGTCCCCCCTTACGCATTCGCCACAGTCCTTACAGTGATCGTCGCCATCCTTGCAGAAAAAACTCACAAACGCGCTCCTTTCATTCTCTTCTCCTCCTCGTTTGCAATCATCGGCTATATCATCCTTCTCGCAACTCCACACAACAAACCCGGCATTTCTTATCTCGGAACCTTTTTCGCAGCCGGTGGAATCTACCCGAGTACCGCTATCGTACTTTCCTGGCCCGCGGCAAATGTAAGCGGACAAACTAAACGGGCTACAGCGACCGCGATGACGATCACGATTGGAAACCTGGGGGCGGTTTTGGGAACGCAATTGTATAGGCCAGCGACGAGTCCTAGATGGTTTTTAGGTCATGGATTTGCATTGGGATATTTGGTGGCGAATTTGGTAGTCATAGGGACGTTGTGGATTTGTTTGGAAAAGGAAAACAGAGAGAAAAAGAGGAGAGAAGAGAGTGGAGAGGTGGGAGATGAGGTTTTGAAAAATGATGAAGATGTTAGGTGGATTTTTCAGACTTGAGTTCGGGGGGACGAATAATTTAGTTTTTGTTTGTTTTTGTAGCAAATTCATATCTTGAATCTAAATTTGATCTTCTGGTACTGGAAATGCTGTCGTGGCGACAGAATAAATCATACGAGACTTTTTCATATTAGAGAATCAGCCGGTACTCTATTTAGTGTTACGCGAGAGCTATGCTCCGGGTGGGAATTTCGAGAGAAGATGGCTCGGCTCGACAAGTACAGAATCAAATCAGATAAATAGCCGTACTTGCTTGAGCGCTGGTTGGCACTTGAGATTAAGCAATGCTGCAATGACGGGCCATGCCATTCCATACGTAGCTTCTTCAGAAAAGTCAAATCCGGGCAGTGATTTGACTATCTGGTTAGATCATGTGAATCTTGTAAGATTAGTTGGAGCAACAGCTCTGGGGAGCAGTCCAGTTATCGTAGGTAACCCATATATCGCCCTTACTACTGCTGGAGACGTAGATGCTTGGGCAAAGATCACAGCCTTGATCAAATTGCCGACTGCTGATTTCAACATTGTTACGCCTTGAGTGTAATCACGAATATATCGAATGGTTGTCCGGCTTCTTTAAATCCTGCCGACTTTAGGTCGCCAATTTTTCGACTATGGTGGAAACTTGGAGCGAGTCAGAGAACTGGTTTATGTATTGAATTTGTAAAACAAAAATAAGGATATTGAATTCAGCTTTCAATCAGAGAGGTAGCTAGTTAATGAAGCTCTATTTATGTAAATCCCGATCCTCTTTGTATTTGTTCCTGCCTGGGAGTTTCACTGATAAAATCTCCACGAACATAACCTGGACTTCAACCATAGGGACGGATTCGTCTAACTATCCCTCGCTTATTCCCTGTTCCAACATTCAGATTAGGTAAATGGCAAATCCCAGAATCCTTCTCTACGATTAGGTCACTTGAAAAATGCATTCAAATCAACACCATCCGAAACCCCCACAAGCGACCAACTTCCCTGTCCTACAGAAACATCGTCTATCTCTATATTCATTTCGTTGACATTTTTTAGTCCATGGACGCCTACGACTGATTTAGCGTTGGAGGCTTGAGTCACTTTACCAATTTTAATCCAGTGGGAAGCAACTTCTGCTAGTGCTGTTTTCCATGTTTTCTCGAAGATATCCATCATTTCTTGTGGAGACGGCTGCGGCAAAGATTGTGATGCTTCGTTAGTTGTTGAATCAGACACAGCCTGGCTTGCTTCTCCATCTGACGAGTGTGATAAGACTTGACTTTCATCTTCATCTGATATAGACACTTCTTCAATCATAACCCTTTGCAACTGATACTCGAGGTTGTCGATGCAATCTCTAACAACAAGACCCGCTTGGTTTATCCTTTTGTTGGTATCGTCTAATCTTTCGATAACTGATTCGGCTTTATGAGTTTGTCTCAAAGCGACCGAACTAGAGTTTGAGAATCAGATTGTAGTCAATACGCAGCATTAGAAATATTGATGTTCTTTGCTTACAATGTAGCCATTTGCAGTGCGATTGTGAATGTCCCTTTGCATGCCACCAATTGCCTGTTGAACTCCAAAAGTTCCTTCTCAGCCAAAAATCCAACCCTGAACCTATCTCTCCAATCCATTTTATTGTTTGAGGGGTGTCTTATCCACTTTACTAATTTTTCTCGAAACGCCGTACAGATCCTGTTGCAATTTTCAGCCGCCACCTTGAAATTGTTATTGTCAATCTCGCTTGGAACTCGGGCTCGATTGTCTCTTTTTGCAGTGGCATCTAGAGATGAAAGAACATCGACAACAGAATTGAGATCATCGACAATAGGCTTGATGGTCTCCCCCGCATTTTCTACAGCACTGAAATCATCGCGCAGGAGCCTGGCGCTATGGAAAGCAGCAACGATAATACCAACAACTGCGCTTCCGGCAGCAAGAACGTCTGCCATTCTTTGAGACTTGATGATTTGAGAGATTATTAAAGTAAATCGAGTAAATGGAATGAATTGTGAATGTGCATGATGTACAAGTAATGTTCAGATAGCGGCTGAGGTAGCTGTATACAAGGGTTTTGCGAAAACGCCACTGCAGCCTATCGCACATGATTTAGGCTGTCAGCATGGCGTTCTGAACTATATTTAGAAGCCCCAGAGCCTCGATCATAAGATAAAGTCTATGTTTCATCCTAAAGACATGTTTGATAAAATTTGCTGGAAACTCACGTAAATAGACGTCAACGTCGCTATGAACTCTCATGGGGCATTGCCGAATAGACTCATGAATTATGGACAAACCAGGTCCCACGGGCGCCATAATATCACACAGGATATAAGCCACATTAAGGCCGAAGCAGGCTCCCGACTCTTCGTCGGAACGAACATAACATATGAAGCAGCAGGTAACTATCCCCGAGCTCAAACATTGACATGTCCAGAGTCGCTGACGTTTGACTACCAGTGCCAAAAAGAGATGAGATCTTGAACTGGCTCGATCCAGAAGATCTAAGAATCTCTCAATACAAAGAGCATACTAGGCATCGTGAAGACCGAGCAGACGATACAGGGGAAGACTTTCTCAACGGTGATTTCAAAGAATGGGTGTCCTCGAACAAGAAATTTCTATGGTTGAGAGGACAAGGTACGTTCACACAGCTTCGTAATCAAATCATCGATATTCAATATCTTATATATCCCGATTCTTTGGATTGAATGGACCTTTGCATTGTTCAAGCCAGCACAAAAGTTGGAAGGTAGATGTTCAAAATAGTTTTGAACAATATGTTTATAATGTTCTAGCATTTCAGATTGTACTCGTTCAATGTTCATCTCAACCATTCGATCCAATTCTGATCAATGAAGGGGATACGAAGTACTGACGATAATAAATAGTTGGGTCTGGAAAAACTATGATATGGTGATTACTTACATTTGATGTCTCAAAGCAAGAGAAAATAATAATGATAATTGCAGCTCGCATCTGATTGAGAATATTCCAAATATCTTGAGGATTACCTCTCCAGAAGTGACTTCAAACAATGCTCACCTAGTCGCCTTTTATTACTGCTCATTCAGCGACAGTTCTACCTTCGATGTTGGCAATTTTCAAAGGTCAATCATCGCACAGCTTTGCGACAAGTATGGTCTTCTGCCTGAATTGAAAGAGCTATATGAGAATTGTGAGCCATATCCTCCTTCGACAGTCCAGCTAACAACATTGCTTTTGTCAATTGTTAGCTTACTCGAAGGTTCCTCCGCAACATTGACAAACTCAGAACAAAATGAAGCCTGTCGGAGTATTACTTTGGTTATTGATGGATTAGATGAGGTCCCCCCTGGAAAGCCACGGGATGGTTATCTTCAGGTGATTGAGAAGCTGTCCTCGATCCAAGATCCGAACTTCAGAATCGTCATCGTAAGCCGCGAGGAGGGTGATTTGAAAGCATCCTTCCCTAAAGATTACGGATGGAGATGGCTCATACGAGATACTGCACACGTAACTCTTGACATTAAACAATTTGTTCAGGCACGAATCTCCAGTCATAGGAGACTTAACTCTCAAACTACCGAGATCAAGACTCTGATCTCTCGAAGACTTAGTCAAGGCTCTGAGGGAATGTAAGTTTTCGTTTGTCGGCATTGTTTTCCTATAAATGTATTAATAGGTACAGGTTTCGACTTGCGGCACTTCAGATGAAGGAACTAGAGTATCTGACTCGGAACTTGAGAGTGATTCAAAAGGCAGACTTTGAAAATATCTTTCTCTCGTTACCTAGAGACCTGGATACCTTTTATGATTTGATCATAAGTCGTATACCAAAGAGCTTGCTATCAGAACTCGAGACGGTGTTGAAATGGCTCATATTTGCAGCTCGACCATTATTTGTGGAGGAGATCGTGGAAGTTTGCACTATCCAACCATTTATAAATGGACTACCTTGTATCGGAAGTCGTCGTCATGCTCTCGATATTGTGGAATGCCTTCCCGGCCTGGTGAAATTAGAACCACCACTAGCAGATGATGTAGAAATCGTGCCCCAAGGAGTTCATATACTAAGTATTGCTCACTTCTCGGTCCAAGAATATTTGTGCCCAATTCACGACTTCAATCGTCCCCCTGGATTATTTCGATTTACAGATATACATAAGGAGCACCAATTAATAGCACAAGCCTGTCTTTCTTACCTCCTCCAATGCTTCAAAAATAAAGATGGGCGCACTGCTGCTTCTCATTTACGAGAGTATTGTTGGTATTCTTGGTCCATGCATATAACAGCGACCACAGAGTCTTATGGTTATAAAGCGCGGACTACGCCAGATTCTTTGCGTTTGCACAATAGCATTGCGAACCCCATTCTTTACAGACGACATCCAGAGGCCGTATCTATGGAGGCTGCGCGCTTGAGAAGGTTTGCGGATAAATTTACTCCAAAGATGTACGCGGAACTTCTAGTTGCGCTTCAGGATTTAGAGTTCCCGTTCAATGACTCTGGTGTATCGGAGAGAAGCATAAATTCCCAGCAAACACCTTACAAAACGATTCTAGGACACTGTCCGCATGCTACTAGGCTTGTAATTTTGTATCCATCCAACGATCTTGACTCACCGCTTAGGTGCGGCATATGTACCGACTCACTTGATAACAATCCAGATTTTGTTGCTTTATCATATGCGTGGGGTAAATATAGCCCAGGGGAAGTGTGGAGAGTATACGGGAATGGATTTTCTATACATCTGAGGCCAAATCTGCACTCTGCTTTAGTACATTTAAGAGAGAAAACTGAGCCTCGCATGCTTTGGATAGATGCAATCTGTATCGATATGCAGAACTATGAAGAGCGCAGCTTCCAGATAAGATTGATGGCACGACTCTATAGTCAGGCCAAGGAAGTCATAATGTGGCTTGGTGAGTCGAGAGATAACTCAAAGACAATAGCTAGCGAAGCTAAAGCCATGAGCGTGCTAAACATGGAGACCTCACTCGATAGGAACCTGACTCCTGACTGGGAAACTTGGGACCCAGTGGATGCCTTATTCAGACGAAGTCTATGGTGTAGAGCATGGACAATACAAGAGTCGGTTGTAGCAGCAAAATTAACTGTGATGTGTGGCAACTACGCTTCGTCATTTGATAATTGGCACAATGTTCGAGAATTGCGTCGCAAAAAGCTAGATTCAGAGCGCCGATTACCCCGTCTCATGTCAAATGAATATTTAAAAGCAGACGAAGCCGCATGGGACGCCGTAATCGCTATTCAGACTCTTCGAGATCGGTATAGAAAAAATGGTAGGATGGAACTCGAACTCGCGACCTTACTTTTTCTGTCTAGAAGGCATACTTGTTCCGACTATAGAGATAAACTATATGCGCTCTTAAGTTTACTGGGCGATAAAGAGCGATCAGATCCTCTCTTGCATCCGGATTATAGTCTTTCTCCGGCGGAGATGGGCCACAAACTAACAGTGTATGTTTTGAAAAAGTATCAAAATCTCACTATACTTGAGAGTGCCTTTGCAGCCGATAATATCGAGAATCTGTCATCATGGACCCTAGATTTATATGCGCTCCGTCGACCAATAGCACATGATTATAGTGATGCCATACAGCAAAGCACCCTGCAGGACCAACACGATGTATCACAAGCATATAATGCAGGAGGCAAGTATATTCTGGACGACCACCCATTTAAGTTCTCTAGCGACCTCAACACTTTGAAAGTATGGGGTATTGTTATTGACTCCGTCATAAATTGCGACCTAGAACTGCGGCTTTCTCAAAATATATATTGGGAAAGCTCGAGGGGGAAAACTGTAGGATTTAATTGCCGACGATTCGTTAATTGTCTTGGTCCGGAGAGTGTTAGAAGAGGTGATTTAGTGGTCGTATTATTTGGCAGCATTGTGCCGTTTGTGCTTCGGGAAATCCAAGTGGATTATGTACAAGCTGAACCTAGACCGCCAGGAGAAAGGTACAAGCTTGTTGGGGATTGGTGAGATTGTCCTTTTTTATCCAAAGAGAAAAAAGCTAAGATTTCATGCCAGTTACGCTGAAGGTATCATGGAAGGTGAAATACTGGAAGCATATCAAGCTGGTAACAACGTGGGGCAGGAGTTCTGGCTTGAGTAGACTAAATATGGATGTATGCAAATCATTTTGACTATGGCAAGCGCAAGCTGGATTTTTAGAAGTCGTGTACGCATGAGACTTTGGCATTAAATAAGAAAATGAATAGAAAAGTCAAAATTGTGAGAAGTGGAAGATATATGATGTTGTTGATGAGGTTAAGAAAATCTTTGGCAACATGGTGGAGGAATTGGTCAGAGTGTAAGCTAGCAAAGTAGCGTAGTTTTGCACGTGCTCCTTACGAAAATACAACACTTCAATTGGTATTTGAGAAGGAAGTGAATGGTAATGACTAGCTGGCAAAATAATGTTGGTACTACAAGGGTTTAAACAAGTATCCTCCCATTTGATTGGTCCGAAGGACATCTGAAAAGTTGGATGAAAATAGTTGGTATACACGTGTCAGATATCTACTAATGCAATGCATGTTGCAATATTAGTATGGTTAAGCTGGGAGCTGGGATGATCAGGGTACGGAGGCTTCGTTGAAATGCAGATGTTCAGTTGGAGCGGAGAGTATATGTATGTACTCAGATGTGGAAAGGAGAGACAACAGATGCTTGGAAAATCAGATCACCAATTTGATTATAATACGAAGATATCAGATATCAAATGAGCATATCATTATATTTTTCTTCATCCGACTTAAACATCCCTCAAGATATCAAAGCTAATGTGCTGATACACAATTCAAGGAGCTCCTGATCAGAACATCCCACGAAACGAATATTGCCTATCCCGTAAGTCCAGATCACCTTCACCATATTGTGTACCGTACTCCTACCCACAAATCAATTACCTTTCTTAGAAGGCTCCCATGTCATACGATCAGTCTGGCACATTGTTTGGTCTCCTTCTCCCCAATATACGTTACCACCAGTGACACTAAGATCATCACTGATCTTCCAACTAGATTATCGATATGTTAGTCCTGAATTGTGAATATAGGGATTTAGCAGCTTACCTGCGACTGCACCACGAAGCATCAGTTGTTCGAGAAGTGATGATAACATTCTCCCGGACAATTGGTCCAAAATCCCAAACAGCGCCACCACTTGGACGGAAATAAAGTCTGACCTGTAGTATTAAATTAGTAGCTGGTCATCCGAAGAACAGGATCTAATTAACTTACAACGTTCAACTTTCCAGCAGTGGGAACCTCTTGTGCTGTTTCCAAATTAGTACTGCTAGCATACTTGCAAGGTTACTTACGAATATTTACTACGTCAATCTTTGTTCTTGTCTTCTGACCGGCGTTGATGCTTTGGGGGCCAGGTACGATAGTGACATTATTGATAGTAACATGAGTTGCAGTATTATGCTCAAAAGTACTGTGAATCTTATCTCCTGGCAAAATGTTGTTATCTGTGGCAATACCAACGCTACCACTGTGAAGCTACCCGTCAGTTCCATAAAGCCATGTGCAACGACAGAAGTACATACTGCATCATATCAACTTCCCATTTACCGGGGTTGTGGTCGCTGAGACGATTCTCATGAGCATAGTTGTGAGCTTGGTTGGTGCAACCTGCTCCAAACTGATGTCTGCCATCCTTAGAAAATGGTGGGACAGTGAGTGTGGCCTCAAACTAGGTTTGTTAGCTAGCTCAAATGATCAATGAGCTAGGCTATAGCTTACCTTTGTGATATCAACATCGGCATGAGGACCAATAGTAAATTCGTAGCCTTGAACATTAACCAAAACGTTGATGAGAATGAAGCACAAGGCGACGAAGAATTTGACTTGGGAAGCCATTGCAGTTGTATTAAGATAGAACGAATTGTTTGTTGGAGGTCTTTGAATGTTTGTGTATCTTGAAGAGTTGATAATTTAAATTATTCTAAACTGAAAAGACGGGCGACTTTAAAGGAAAGGAGGAAGAATACAATTGCAAAGTTGCCTCGCTAAGGGCCCGCTAGTAGTGTTCGCTTGTTACTTGTATTGCAAAGTTACATAAGTGGTATGATCGTTTAGGTGAATAACAGGCGGTAGTCAGTCAAAGCTCTATGTGAATTCAATACCATCACCAGTAGCCATACTCTCTGCCTACATATGTCTAACAGTTTCCAATTCAAGCTCGGCTTTATGCCACATTACGGTACGATTATAACCATTACGATGACAATTTTTGAAATCGTAGGTCAGAATACATTCAATAATTTGAAGTGATCCTCTAATGGAGTAGACCTGACAAAGGACCCTCAACAAATGCCCTTAATTGATCTTGTATTCTTGAAGTGATCTCACTCCAGTGAATCAAAGTCGAGCACAGTGATTTGAAAGAATGGTACAATCATACAAAGATTCAAGAGCAAGTTATAGATCACTGGTTCAAACGTTAGAAAATTTTATAGTCTAACTTATCACCAGGATGGTAGACCACAATTCATATTGAAATCGACATACTTATACATTAATTGAGTTGGGTGTATGCTAAAATGTGATGCTCTTTTATCTCAATATTCGACCATCAAAACCTTCTTCAAAGATCCCATTTCCTTTTCCCAAGCCTCAACCTTTCTTTGACTCGCCGCTAGTTTGTCCAATAGATATTGGATACGAGGACCAACCTCATGAGGCTGCTTAGGTAAAGTACCAAGCATAACTAATTCATTTTCATACTTATCAATGCTCTTCGTCTCAATCTTAGTTAGCTCGGTAAGAACTGCCAAGTCAAGTCTGCTTCGTAATACACGATCTTCGCTTAACATCTTGAAGGCAGCTTGATATACTGGCTTCCCAGCTTTGATGCTTTGTGGACGACCTTTGAAGGTCTTGATCGTGATCAATTCCGCTGCGGAGAGTGCTTCAAGAACATTTTCTCCGTTCGATGCCGATGATGTAAGGGATGATTTGAATGTATCAGAGAGCAAGACCTGATTATACCGTAGAGTATCGTTCTCAGCAAGAGAGTTGACTAGGTACCATGCTTGTTCGACTGACCATTTCCGGTCTCCTTTCTCAGCAGATAATAGATACATTTTCATGATTTCTGAAGCGCTTTGCTCGACAATCTCAGCTACAGCGCGTTTCGGAGTTTGTCCAGTTTTCAGTCGACGTGCCAAGAATTCTAGATCGGTCAAGCGGCCTCCTAGGACTTCGATGCACTCATCCAGTTCTGAAAGATCTTCTCGACGTTGAGATTCCGAAAGCTTCTCCGTCCTGTCTTTAGGGTTTTCAGGATCGTTTTCTAGATGACTGATGACGAATTTTTTGGCTACTTGAGGTGTGATATCACCAAGCGCTATCTGCCTGAAAACTCGATCTGGAAGCGCTTTACTCAAGGACTTAGAGTAAGAGATATCGTTTGTTAAGAATATGACATGAGCAATGTTAGAAGTAGTGAGACCAGCTGCCCATTCCGAGATCTTGTCGTAAACAATGCTACTGTCCTCATTCTTGTGTAGAAAATTGTCAATGACGACCACAGGTCTGTGCTCTGGATGTGCTTCAAGCCAATCATCGTCAGCCAGATTAGCGTCCTTATCATCTTTCTTTCGGTTTTGTAAAGCCACCTGTTTTAGAGCAGTTGCAGTGTTTTGCCAAATTTTGGCAAGCTGTGAGTCCAAGGTTTCTGAAAATCCAGATTTAACGCCAATTGTACCCTGTGCAGCCAAATCAATCAAACTGCTGAGACTGTTCATCCAGGAGAAGACCGGACGATATCCAACGGTGGCAGCGGCTGCCGCAATGGTGGCCGAGTCGCCCCTTGCTTCCTGGATAGGTTTGCAATCTATAAGTAAGGTATTTGGTCGACCTTTGAGCGCTTGATCAATGATGAGCTCTTTCTTGCCTGATCCTCTTGGACCTTGTACAACGATAAAAGTATCGGCAGTCTCCATAAGCCAAGTTTGTAAATCTTCAATAGCTTGTTTTCTATCATCCCAAATGGCACTTAGGCTTGCTTCTTCTGCTTTGTGCACACGAAAAGAGAAAACGTCTTTTGCTTGACTTGCGAACCATGCATAGATCTTATTGTCCTTCAGACTGAAAGCATGGTCGATATGTGCCTTGATGAAAAAGGTTCGAATTGGATCAAAAACCGCGACGGTTACAGTAGCAAGGATTGCGGCTACAGCTGGAATAACGACACGTGGGTGACTGGTAAGCCATTCTCTAATATGATGGGCTTGCATCTTAGCCTCAAATGACAGTCGAAGTATGGTGCCAGACTTTCCACCTCCCAGTTCCTCAGTAACTTTTAAGCCATGTAAGCAATTTCTAGCCATGATCGAGTGCCTAATATTAGCAAAATCAAGCATAGCAAACTTCGGCAGAACTTTGGAATCCGAAGGCTGCGAAGAGATCTCTGCAATTTTTCCATATTTCCGGAACAAGCTGTAAATAACCTCTTGTGAAAGTTCGGCTACTTCGCCGCCAGGGGTAGAAGGCACGAATTCAACACGGATTCGGGTGCTTGGGAATCTGTACAAATCCTCGAGCCAGGGTTTCCCACGTACAAGTTTTGCTCGCATTTGTCGAAAGGGATTGAACCAAGGCTTGATTGGCTTCTCCTTCAAATATCCTGAGATAAGCCCTTCTATCTCCTGAGCCGTTATGCTGCGATCGTGTGAGAACTTGATGAATGCGCCCCCCTCCTTCAGTCGAGGTAAAATCTCAGTTACTTTTAAGGGGACGCTGGAGGGTATCGCACGCTCCACTAAACTCAGAGGATCGTATTTGGAAAACACTTTATTATTGAAACGATAAAGAATGTCTGGTAGGCCTGAGTCCATTCTTCCATACCAAGGTATTCGAAGAAGCCACCCGAGCTTTATTGGAAAAATGTCTTTGAAAAAGTATATCAGCAAGCTGTTTTGAACTTATGACCCTATCAAGAAGTATGAGAACTCACTATCCAAGAACAAGATTCCCTCATTAGTTCCAGCAGTAATATGCCCACTTTCATTCTCCCCAAGTTGCGTACTCTCTCTCCTCGCACCTTTTATGCCCTTCGATCTATCATACTTCAGTCCTTTCAGACCGACTCTAGCAGAATTCCCGACATTGCCAAAAGCACGTGTTTGAGGCCTTGGAGGGCGCGGGGTACGTAACGCCGGTACGCTCGTAGGGTTGAACAAGATGCGCCTATTCATAGTTGCGCTTACCTCTGAAAGTATATCTTCATGATTTTTTGTACCATTTATTCAGGGATAGATATCAAAAGAGAGAAATGAAGTTCCCTCGAGCGTTAGTTGGAAGAAGGCTCAAACCAAGCCAAACAAAAGGCGGGAAGCAGTGTCGTCATACCTCGAAAAGAACTGACAGCCTTGTCACGTGAATATCGGTAGGAACTTCCCCGCGTGTTGAATTTTGTTTTCAAGATCCACGAGCTTCAGCCTCGTAGTCCTCAAAAGACAAATTTCCAACGACAACAACCTACACAATGGGCTGGTTTTCATCATCTGCTCCCTCTGCGGAGAAACCAGCTTCCTCAAATTCAAACGATCCAGTCTCATCTCCCCAATCGTCTACACCCAAACCTCAAACGAAAACTCTCTCTCGTGATGAAATTGCAGAACAAGAACTGAATTCCTTTCTCCGGGAATTGGAGGCCGACACCCATCCTTCTAGTACAAAATATAACCGTGTACCCCGGATACCTCCACCAGAGCCTTCCCATTCTCAAACCTCCACTCAAGCTCCTCCCCAAATTAATTCTTCGGAACCGCTCTCTATCCAACTCCTTCCTACAACCATGTCGTGCCGCGCAGCCTTCGATGCAGCATTCTATTGCCAGTCTTTTGGCGGCCAGTTCAATAATTTATATCGATATGGCTCTGCACGAGATTGTAGCGAGTCATGGTCTGACTTTTGGTTTTGTATGAAAACGAGAACGTATGCCGATAATGAGAAGGCCAAACTGATCAAGGCACGCTGGATTGAGAAGGAGAAGAGAAAATATGGAGATCCGAGTGACAAAAATAGGGAGTTGGGGAAGAGCAGTGAGGATGTGTGGAAGGGAAGAGAGCAGAGGTTAGAATGGGGAGAAGCATTTTGTGTGGAAGAACCCAAATGGACAGGAAGTGACGATGAATGGAGGAGGATGGAGAAAGAACACAGGGAGGCACAAAAAAGTAATCTGTGAAATGAGCTCAACATATAAGTATAGTATCATTTGGATAAGACATATGAAATGTCTTGATGTATCACAGGAAAGAAATTGATTCGGAAAGAAAGCTTATGGTTTTCATGAAGGCGTTGAATGTTTTTGATAGTGAGTCATAAACTATCTCATTGTTCTAGTAGTACCTAGATAACTGTCCATATAACGAGAAATAATAATTCCTCCTTCAAATTCCTGGAATACAGCTGCGCCAATCCTTTATCGAACCTAGCCAATCTCCCTGTGTCGCCTTATTCTTTCCAATCTTCGAACCAGTAATATATACAATCGTGTGCCCCATGATAATCATCCCTAAAATGCGCCTTGCCCAAACCAAAGTATTGTGCCCTTTCTGCACCTAACTCAAACTCCTTGATCAGGTCAAACGCGAATTTACCCATAATAATACACCTGTACAATACACCTCCTACATGCCTGGTTGTCTTGCCATACCCATACCATTCTGCATCTGCATACCTGGCGGGAAACCTTGCTGCCCACTCGCTTGCATCTTCGCTTTGAAGCTTTGGAGTACCATGCTCTGGGCTTGCATTTGTAATTTCTTCTTCAAAAGGTCCGATAGACCTTGAGGATGTGCGCCAGATGCCACCTCTCTATTGTAGAGTTGCTTGTATACAGCGGCCATCTGCTGATGGGTTTGCATCGGGTTGGCGTGCATGTATTGTTGTGCCATGGCGGTCTGTGGATTCATTGGTTGCTGCTGTTGGGGGTGTTGTTGTTGTTGTTGCTGCTGCTGCTGCTGCTGCTGCTGCATTTGCAATTGTTGTTGTTGTTGTTGCTGCTGTTGTTGCATTTGCTGCTGTAATGCCATGCTCTGCATATTTTGCATGTTCATATTATTCCCCATGAATTGTTGATTCATATTCATATTCTGAGGCATTCCAGCTTGTCGCATAGCAGCTAATTGATTTTGATAACCTTGAGCTAATTGATGGTTTGGGTTATTAGCATTCGCTTGCATCTGCATTTGCCTCATTTGTTGGTGCTGCATTATTTGATGAGGAGTCAATTGCTGTCCATTAGGCATTACTCTCATACTTTGAGCTTGCATCTGCTGCTGTTGTTGAGCTCGTAACGCCATCAAGTATTGTTGCGTTTCGACGGGCGACATGCTATTTATACCTTGAACATGCATTTGAGCCGAGTTCATTCCAATCTGGCCCATTCCAGGTGCTTGAGCCATCACGCCTTGCAGTGGGCTCCCTTGGCTCATCCTTGGTGTGAGTCCTCGACTCAAAGGAGTGGATTGCATGTTAGGAGTCGCATTATGCATACGAGGTGTTCCTGCATGGCTTTGCTGGCTTCTTTGAGCCACCATGCCATGAGCTGCAATGGGTGCAGGATGATTTTGGTGAACAACAGAGCCTGGACGAGGAGGACTGCCACCCATGCTCGACGTAGAGTGTTGCATTGGGTTATTGCCGATACCGTTATTGACTGTCGGCGATGCCTGGCTGTGCGGAGTTCCATTCCGAACGATTGGTGAAGACATTTGGGCCTGGGTACCTTGATGAGGGTGGAACCGTTGCGCCTGCATACCATTTGAGACAATTCCATTGGGTTGAGATGGATGTGCATGGGGGCCCTGCGTTTGAGGAGGCATACCCTGCAAAGCCTGTGAATGCTGCTGCTGCTGTTGAGCTACGGCGCGTCGTTGAGCTTCTTGTTGCTGCGCCTGTTGTCTTGCCGCCAAAAGTTGACGTCTTTCTATCTCCTTTTGTCGAGCTTCAGCTATCTCCTGTTTCCTTTGAATCTCTTCCTCTGCCTTAGACTTTCGCTGGGCCTCTGCTTCTGCTGCCTTCTTCAAGGCTTTCTTGTCTTCGATATCCTTTCTGATATTTGTGAGAGCATTAAATTTCTCAAATCGGGCTTCGAATCCACCACCAGCCTGGCCAGCACCATCAGCAACATTGATACCTCCGGCACCCCGGGCAACAGTTGCAAAACGTTGTTCGTCCAAAATGAGCATATAGCGTTGTTCATCTGCAGCAAGCGCTTCATCAGCAGCCATTTCTGCGACTGTTCTTTTGCGGGATTTGGGCTGAGGAGGCTTCTCTAGGTGCATAGGGTGAGCTAATGATTCTAGTAGCCGTGAACATTCTGTTGCACTGTTTGCAGGCTCAAGAGCCAAGGGGGCTGTAGTGGCTAGAATAATTTGAGCTTCTGCTGCGTATATATTGCCACAATTAAACTCAGATTTAGCCATTTTCAATCTTTTTGCGGCTGGTGGCATATTTAAGCCGGGAGTTGGTGGGACAGTTCCAAGTGGTGTAGGTGGTTGCGCTAATGTAGCTGATGCACTTCCTTCGGAACGTTCTTGGCGCTTGTCCATATCTGGTGTATGAGGTGCAGTAGAATTACGAGCAATTTCGACATAGGTGCTAATTGGTGTTGGAAACAGCACGCACGTTGTCACTTTGAGTTTTGCTGGTGCAGGGACTGTTTTATTTTTCTGGGAATCGATCGAGGTGCCCGGCGCAGGCATATTCTCCTTGTCTTGCTGAGCAGATGTCCTTGATTTCGTGGGGCCATCGTTACTTTGTTCTTTCGACGGTCTACTTTTATCTAGATCGGGTCGAGGGTACGACGCATATGGGGACGGAGTAATATAACTACTGAGTGTATGAATCGAAACGCCTTCCTTGCTTCCATCCTTCGGTTGAGATGAGGGTTGTTGGGGAGCAACAGATTTGTGATCGAGGATCTGGACAATCATGCAACCTTCGTAGAAAGCTACTTCGTTCAATATAAAATAATCCACCAACTCATGAGGTATGGTTTTCTGTCTGAGGTGATCCAGGAGTACTCTCATTGGAGAAGTATAAGAAAAACTGTTTTGTTGTTGATCGAATCGGAAATGTGTCGCGTAAAGGTGTATGATCAGGGAGGGGGGGCTTTTGCGGTATTTATGAAGAATATAGTGCTCAGTTTTGACTAGGAGATTTTAGTATGTGTATGGGCCACTGAAAGTAACAAGAGGTTTACCATATGGTTGTGATTGCGCAACTTGTTGTATAACGAATTCCTCTGCAACACTGCCAGATCTCATACCTGCACTGTTATTCTTGATTCCTCGACCAAGTGTGTGCCCCGAACGATTTCGATTTGCAGATCGAGCCCCCGAAGAGTTTCCAGCGCCATTTGTTGTAGTTGAGTTTTGGAAATTTTTGGAACCGGATGGTAGTCTTCCAGCGGACATTGATGGGGACGGAGACGAAGTCGATGAATTGATGCCGTTTGTTTGAATAGACATAGGCCGTTTGACTTTGTTAGTCGCCTGAGCGACCGATGCCGCAGGCGCCATTGTTGATGTTGAAATCCCAGCAAGATGTACTTCTGCTAAATTATTCAACTTGTCGCAATGGTCACTGTACTCTGCGCGATATCGATGCTTCGTTGACCTTTTCCATCTAATACGATCGATAGATTCTCTCGAGCAATTTGATGTATTCAGAGACGCGACTTTCTTCTATGCTTCCAATTAGGAAGATATGAAAGGAAAATTATCGCGCTTCTATGATGCAATGCGATATCGAATCTGATGATTTCCTCGAGGGGAAGTTGGGGTGAGGTGTGGAGACCAGAGCCGCTGGAGTCCCATGCGTGTGAATAAGGTTATGTCACCTGATGAAGAGTACCCCCACCGCCTTTTAATGCCATATTCACGTTCTTTGTTCAATGACAACTCCACAGAGCACATTCGAATCCTAATATCATTAAGCGTCACTATTACCCAAATCAACATTCATCATCCTACACCAAATGTCGAGTGCAGCAAGTTAACAGGCAATTGGTGGCATGTTACCATACTACAGATACCTTGGATGTATCTATAGGTGTCCCTTTGTAGGTTCCTGTAAGGTAAGATTAAGTCAATATTTCTTTCAGCTGAAAAGTATTCTTCTACATTTCCACCATTTGTTTGGTGCTTCGCATATGATGCAAGTTGATCTCTGATCTTTTGCAATTCAACAAACCCTCGCAATCATCTAAATTTTGGATCAACTGAACGCCTGAAAGCAGCTCACTCCAGTTTCGAGCACAATACCGTATGAGTTAAACAGATCATCTATTGTACAACTGACTCTACAGCGAAGAAGAGAATTATGAAAATAATCTAAGCATGGTCCCGAGTGCACAACTTCTTTTGGAGATTGTAATTGGAGGACATATTTCGGATTACTTTCGCGCTGAGTTCATGATCTGCGGACATCGCTTGACAGGCAGGATGGAATTATGTTTCGTTGAGAAGCTCTAGTAGTGCAGCTTACCAGAATATGTGAACACTGAGATATATTTTTGTGCCAAATCAAGCTCTCTCGAGTAGGTAAGGATTCGACAATGGGTCGTCTCATATTCTTGCACTACTGCAGTTGTCACACATGGAGGAATTTTACCACGAAGGGAATCATTCATGATCATAAACGTCAGTCCAATTTAGGCATAATCTTCAATATTCGCTTCCCTTGAAGAATCCGGGGTAAGTCATGAGATCTGTTCCCTAGTAAATGTCAAGGTTGTACGACTTTATCCACGTTTCCTGTGATATTAGCCAGAATTGCCAAAGTGCGGCTTCAAGCTTCTGGTTCCTGGATGCCGAATGAGACCCATTTTAACGGACATCAAATGGTTAGTGAACTGAATAACCTTTTGACTCTTCTACTTTTGTTTTCCTCCTCCGAAGATTTTTTCGTATTAATAGTTTAATCCATGATGCTATTTCAGTTGAGCAAATTATATGATTGTATAGTCTATTGGTTTTTGGTCATTGTAAATTATTATGCTAAGATATTATTATGTGATATTTAACCACTTAAGTGAATGGAATAGATGTAAATGGGTCAGTCAGTCTTCAAGGAATCTTCGGGGGGGTTCTATTGTTAAATTCAGTGTCATATTGTTTATATCATGATTTCTTGATCATTATTGTACTTTGTATAATCACAAATCGCCTAGTTTCAAATGTTCATTGACAAAAAAGTGGGTATAGCATCTTGGCTGTCAAGCAGTCACAAACCACCCTAGATATACTCCGTAAATCAGGGAGTTTATTCGAAGGGCCTTAGATACCGAAGCTGTACCACATTAGAATCTTTGTCCTCGTGCAGATAACTGCATATTGCGATTTTCTTAGGTTTAGTCAATTTACTGAGCGCAGGGTCTACCTGGGCACAATCCCCTATTATTCCGCTCAATGTTTCCACGAGTGAGCGCTTGTACCATGATACTTGTAATGGATTCTATATAAATATAAGACTTGCTCGCTCTCCGTTTCCTTCATTCAACATTCCACGCAGTTCTAACTCTCTTACCTTTGACTCCTATCACCATGAAGTTCACCCAGTCCTTGGTTTCTTTAGCCTTGGCAACAGTTGCTGTTGCCTCTCCAACTCCTACTCCTACTCTTGAGAAGCGGGCTACAACAATCTGTGGCCAATGGGATACTGTTGCAACTGGCACTTATACCGTCTTCCAAAATCTTTGGAATATAACCGGTTTTACTGGTTCCCAATGCTCAACTGTCACTTCAGACACGAGCAATTCTCTTGTCTGGTCCACTAGTTGGTCATGGGCAGGAGGGTCTTCCCAAGTCAAGTCTTATGCAAATGTAGGGCTTAATATGGCAGCTAAGCAGGTTTCTGCTATCTCGACCATCCCAAGTACTTGGAAATGGAGGTTAGTTACTTCATATCTGTTCAATGAACCTAGCTAATTATGAACCCTTCTAGTTATACTGGCACTAACATCGTTGCTGACGTTTCCTACGATTTGTTCTCCTCATCTACTGGTACTGGCAGCGCGGACTATGAGATCATGATCTGGCTTAGTGCCCTTGTGAGTACTCCATCACCATTGCTATTCCTCTTAATTTGATTAGGTTGCGGAAACTAACAATTTTTAGGGTGGTGCAGGACCAATTTCATCCACCGGATCAACGCCCATTGCAACCCCAACAATCGCCGGAGTGTCATGGAAACTCTTCTATGGACTCAACGGTGCCACCAGAGTCTATTCCTTCGTCGCTTCCAGCACAGTCAATAGCTTCTCTGGTGACTTGAAGACATTCCTTACATACTTGACCTCCAGCCAAGGATACCCATCCAGCCAATATCTCACGACGATTCAAGCTGGTACCGAACCATTCACTGGTAAGTCCATTCCTTAACTCATATAGATGGGTGATTAACTCATGTAAAACAGGAAGCAATGCTGTCTTCAAGACGACTGCCTACTCCGTATCGCTCAAATAAATCCTTGAATAAGGATACAAGACATGCGAATCTGTCCAGACACATGATAGTGCCCTTGAAGGAATTGTATCTAAATGGATGCGAAGGAACTTTGTACATAATTTCCCCTTCAACAAATATTTTTAGAACTTTTGGGAAATGTATACTTGTAAAAATATTTTATGCACTGGCTACATAATAGCATAACTTGAAGATTTCCTTTCACTCTCCGACAAGTGAAACATTCCAAAATGCTCAACAAGACAACAGAACATGAATATTGATAAGAACTGTCACTTACTGTCAGTCCCTGGGCTAATGAGTATATGAGCTGTGGATACATCTAAACTTATGTCAAAACAACAGGTATAATAACTATAACTCATTCTATATTTATTATAACATGATAGCAAATGATTTGTCCTTAAACATAACACAACTTGCGTCGTAGAAAAGACGTGAAGAATAGACTATCAATTTGAATTAAGTGTAGTGCGCGTTTTTTATTAAAACTATGTACAATGGAGTTGACTATATCAACCTTTATGATTACATAATACGCCTAATGCTCTTAGCGTGCTTTCTGTCAGATTTCAGATATTCGGTTTCATAAAAACTTTGAAACATGGGCTTTTGAAGGTCGCAGTTGGGTATGAACGTTGACCAGATTCGATGCCGTACTTTGGGTTGGACAATGGATGGTTCGAAAGTTCGAAAATTCATTGCTAGAGTTGATGTCATTGCAATTGGCTCTGGGCAATGATTGCATAGGTTTTTAGGACGCCATACAACTTGTACATTTGAAGCATCAGTTCAAGCCAAAATATTGAAAGAATAATGTTGACAAAATATCCAACCCATTCTGGATTCTAGATGGTATAATATTGCAATTTGTGTCTCAAATATGACAGGATTTGATCTGATTGTTCAAATCAACCTTTTAAGTTTATATATTAAGATTAATGTGGTTTATCAGTATTGGGCAGACTTCGGAAGGTTTATGGTTTAAAAGGTAATATATTGTTCTGTCTGCGCCTTCAAAGAAGGGGGAATTGCTATGCTTGCGTAAGTGGGGTGAAGCGTGACATAATGTCACGTGAATGTCACGTGTCAAATTCCAACGATCAGTATATAGCCCATATCATTATATAAGCCACTTCAAAAATGAACCAAAATTAAGCTTTTTTAAATATTTATACTTTTAATAATTAAGTTTTTTATATATAAACAAGTATTAAGTAATAATAAAAATTTAGTTTTCTTGAAATCTAGTTTTCATATAAATATTTCCATTACATTCAGAAAGCACACTAAGAGCATTAGGCGTATTAGGTAACCAGAAAGGTTGATATAGTCAACTCCATTTGTTGGTTTGAGTAGAACACAGAAGACGCAGAACCTAAATGTAGGGTCTAATTATCAATGTGAGTTCTATCTGAGGAGCTAGTTAATTACAGGAAGAAGCAAGGCTTATATAGGCCTTGCTGTGAGACTAGCTCCTTTGATACAGGTTGTGAAAGACTTAAGGCCATTCATTCAATTAGACCCTACATTTAGGTTCTGCGTCTTCTGTGTTCTACTCAAGCCAACAATCCCTAGAATCTACAACTATAGAATAGAAAGTAGAGTGCTTGTAGAGCGCTCATTTATACTAGCTATATACATGTGATCGTTACACGTGCGCGGGTATGCACGTGAGCGATCGCATTGGGATTGAGTCCGATCTGTGATAGATACAAGCCACATGCTGATAAACCATATTAAGGTTAATGCAATATCAAGTTTTTCTTATCACAATTCAATCAATTAAGCTTCATTTTTTATTGAACTCTATATTATTGTTTCCGGCTCGGGTGATTCGGATAAACATAGCAAAGTCCATAGGAGATACGATAGATGGGAACGGGAAGCCGAGAAAGAAAAGTCCGATATCTCGAGACTAGTCTATTTTTGGTAAAGTCACCCTCGCTTAATATTGTCGCCCGCACTTTGGATAATTTTCATTTACAACATCTCTTTTCGAAACTTCGAACCACGACAATTTCCATTCCGCCCAAAGAACTTCATCGACAAACCCTTCGAACATATTACCAAATACCGCAAAAATGGGTGGTGTCACTGTTCGCGATGTTGACGTAAGTATACACAATTCTGCAAGCTGTGAAATTGGAAAGGAATGAACTTGAGAACTCGATTTGCGACAGCGAATTGGAATTCCAATCATTTACACCAACCCATTTGTTCAATCTTGAACTTCGCAAACTACCTTCTCTCGTCGATAAATGAGCAGGTGTGAGGGGGTCGAAAGATCTCCGCTGACGGAATTATGCTGATTCGACGGGTTAATTCAGGCACAAAAGTTCATTGATGCATATGCTGCTTTCTTGAAGAGACAAGGAAAGCTCCCAATTCCAGGTACGTACTGATTTATGCATCTCAATCCTTACTTTTCACCTTCGCGCAGACATGCGCTCGATATTTACAAATTACTAACGAAGATACTTTCTTCTGCAGGTTGGGTTGATACCGTCAAGACCAGCGCATCCAACGAACTCCCACCTCAATCTATCGACTGGTACTACGTTCGTGCTGCTGCAAACGCCCGTCACATCTACCTCCGCAAAACCGTCGGTGTTGGCCGTCTTACCAAGGTCCACGGTTCAACCAAGAACCGTGGTTCCAGACCATCCCACCACGTTAACGCCTCCGGATCTGTCGACCGTCACGTTTTGCAATCCCTCGAGAAGATCGGTGTTTTGGAACAAGATGAGGAGAAGGGAGGTCGTCGTATCACTCAATCCGGACAACGTGATTTGGATCGTATCGCACAAACCACCGTTGAGGCCGATGAGGAAGAAGATGAAGAGTAAATTATTTACATCATGGTCTGGGAATGGGAAATCTTTACGGGGTTTGGGCTATATGGTGTATCACATATAAATAAAAGCTCGTCCTAAAGCACTTTGCTTTTCATTATACCCCATTTGTTATTACGGTTAACGTGGACGTGAAAGAAGTATCATTTTGAACCTTATCAATCAAAGCTTTGAACCTGTGACTTTCCTAACTTTCGCTCAATTACAACTATTGGTATTGAGAATGCTTACAAAGTTTTGTAAATTCATCAGTCTTTGACTTATTGAAAGCAATTTTCCGCAGTTGGCATCGGGTAGTCTCATGTCACATCAATACTTGATTATATTGTATGCCCTGTACTTCCCAGCCCATCTCCCGTAGTCCGTATTCTCATCTCTATGCGCCTCTTTATGGAGAGAAATCCATAAATATGACAACATTCAAACTCATGACCGATATTAATACTCGATATTTGTGACGTTCAATATCAAAGGATCTCAAACATTCGAATAATTTACAGGTCGAAACTTTAGAACGATTTGAGACAGCCAATTGATAGAACATTAAAGCACTGATGGATTTACCTGAATCGGTGAACCTAATAAGGATATCATATCGACATCAAATATTTAATACTCCGTTTGAGATGTTAAACAGTTGGGTTTAAGAAATAGGATTGCTCCGCAATTGATTCTGGAAAATGTTTGGTCCAAGTACGGGTTTTGGTTGCAATATGAAGATTTTAATACATGAGTTAAAATTATGAGCGCCACGACACGGCTCTCGAGATTCCTTTAGAACAATGAATCTATACAGATTACCTACCTAGCAAGCAGATGGAGAGTCTTGTGCTCTTTAAATTTCTGGTATACATTTATGACGCACCTTGTTTTAGAACCTGTCTTTGGCTTTTTCTTCTCCCTTGCTTTTCCTCCTCTTTTATATCTTTCTCTTTTTATCTTCTCTTTTTATCTTCTCTTTTTATCTTCTCTTTTTATCTTCTCTCAATCAATGAAAAAATGAAGCCGAAATTCTCCATTTCTTCTCAGCATTGGAACATCAAATCATACTTTACTTTCGGATAGTAATGTCAATGATCTATGTTGCTATATAAACCTAATGTTGGAGAAATCTAAATTTACAGCAAAACCTCGGCATGATGGTTTTCTCACAGACTCTAAAACATTAAGTTAGAGCCATGCATCCCTTTTGAACGCGACTAGATATTAACATTTAAATTCAATGCTGCTTTCTGTGTTGCTATCGAATCAATTCCCATATTCTGAGGAATGAACAAAAGCCTTTCTTGCGGTCCCTGAGAATGAAACCACATTCTTGATGGATCATTACTTGTACACATCACACGTTAGACGCGTGCCAATCCATGTCAAACGCTACACCTAAAATCCAAATGATGATCTTATATTCTCGTCGCTCCTGCCCTTTATAGGAAGGTCTTGCTATCACAATGCACTTGCTAGGCTCTCGCATTGATTGATGTAGCACTGCATCGATGATACGAATGTGGTTTTTTATAACCCCGCGTTGAAAACAAGTACTTGAACTTTATAACAGTGGCATGTCTTCACCCGTTTACCAACAGTTCTATGAACGCCTACCTTATCGTTTGTCGTTGTTCTTCAATATGAAACCTAAGAAGTACTTGGAGGCTTCTATTGCCCTCTTACTGTCATCTCCTGCAATAGCTCAATGGAGTACCGTAAATACAACGTCAATATCGAGTACACTCGACCCGCTCCAGTATGTCGACCAACTCATCGGCACTGACAATGGTGGAAATGTTTTTGCTGGTGCTACTCTTCCATATGGAATGGCTAAAGCGGTCGCTGATGTTAATGGCCAAAATACCGCTGGATTCTCAACGGATGGCAGCAATGTAACTGGATTCTCACATATGCATGATTCTGGTACAGGAGGAAATCCTTCCTTGGGCAACTTCCCCTTGTTTCCGACGTACTGTCTCGATGATGTGGTTGACAATTGCAATTTCCTAATCACAGATCGAGCCACGCCATATGTGCTCAATTCTGTGGTAGCCACGCCGGGATATTTTGGGTTAAATCTAACCAATGGCATTCATGCAGAGATGACCGTTTCAGAGCATGCTGCTCTTTATCACTTCAATTTTCCTGTAGAGAAGTCTTCGAATGGGACGGCTTTAAGCCCGCTCATTCTTATGGATCTGACGGATTTGAGTGCCAGTAGACAGAACGCAACCATTAGCGTAGCTGATGATGGGCGTATAAAAGCAAATGGGACTTTCATTCCAAGTTTCAGTGGCGGTTCATACATGTCATATGTTTGCGTTGACTTTTCCGGGGCAAGTATCCTAGATACTGGAATATGGGTTAACAATAGAGCAGGAACACAACCAAAGGAATTATTCGTCACAAGAGGCATAAATCTCTTCTACATTCAAGCTGGAGGATTTGTTCGCTTTCAAGCATCAACTGATAAAACTATTAGTGCTAGAGTGGGCGTCAGTCTCATTAGCTCGGATAAAGCTTGTCAGAATGCAGAAAATGGAATTCCTGATTGGGACTTTGCTAGGCTGAAGAAGACGGCCGAGAACGCATGGAGGGAGAAACTGAGTGTTGTGACCATAGAGCCTGGCAATGGTAGTGATACTTCACTATTAACCAACTTCTATAGTGCAATTTATAGGACTATGATGTCTCCGCAAAACTATACGGGGGAGAATCCCTTATGGGAAAGTAGCGAACCATACTTTGATTCTTTCTACTGGTAAGAAGTCAGGTTAGTTAGGTTGAATTAAGAAGTACTAATGTTTTCACAGTATATGGGATGCATTCAGATCTCAGCTCCCATTTCTCACTATCATCGATCCATCTGCTCTATCAGAGATGATCCGTAGTCTTCTCGATATTTACCAGAACCTTGGCTGGCTTCCAGATTGTCGTATGAGTCTCTGTAAAGGATTTACTCAAGGTGGTTCAAACGCCGACAATGTCATATCCGATGCATATGTGAAGAATCTCACGGGTATAGACTGGCAACTAGCATACGAAGCTGTGGTAAACGATGCAGAAAACGAGCCACTAGAATGGTCCAACGAAGGTCGTGGTGGTCTCATTTCATGGAGAGCTCTGAACTATATACCCTATCTCGATTATGATTACCTGGGTTTTGGCACGAACTCGAGAAGTATTTCTAGAACGTTGGAGTATTCGTATAACGATTTCTGTATCTCGACTCTCGGGAAAGGCTTAGGGAAACCCGAATATACGAAATATTTGCATCGCGCGACAAATTGGCAGAATCTGTGGAAAGAAGATCAAACTTCGTCTATTAATGGTGTAGATACAGGATTTACAGGATTCTTTCAGCCGAAATATTTGAACGGGACATGGGGGTATCAGGACCCAATACTTTGTAGTCCGTTGGATTCCTTTTGCAGTTTAACAAGTAATCCACAGGAGACTTTTGAGGATAGTATTTGGGAGTATCAATTGTGGGTATTTTCTCTCTTGGTGTGGTACCTTTTACTGACAATTGAATAGTTTTGTACCGCATGATATCGCGACTTTAATCCATCTAGTTGGTGGACCAGAGAACTTCATCGCTCGTCTCGATTATTTGCATACAAGCGGTCTAACGGACATCGGAAATGAACCTTCTTTCTTGACAGTGTTTCTTTACCACGTTCGCCCCCCCCCTCTATCATTTACACCCCGCTAACCCCTCGCTAGTACGCCGGTCGTCCTGCCCTCTCAGCATCCCGTGCCCATATGTACATACCCGCCTATTTCAATACCTCAACCACTGGATTACCTGGTAACGATGATACCGGCGCTATGGCCTCCTTTGCCGCGTTTTCAATGATGGGATTGTTTCCCAACCCTGGACAGAATGTCTATCTAATCATCCCACCCTTTTTCGAATCTCTGAGTTTTACAAATGAGAATGGGAAAAAGAGTACGATCAAGAACGTTGGATGGGATGGAGGTGTGAGGAACATTTTTGTACAGAGTGCGACGGTGGATGGAGTGGTGTGGAATAAGAGTTGGATGTGAGTTGTCCCCCAATCGTGTGGGACTGAGAAAGTAATGCTAATTTGATGTGACATAGTGGACATGAATTTTTCACGGAGGGGCAGACGTTGGAATTGTTTTTAGGAGATACGGAAAGCGATTGGGGGACTAAAGAGGAGGATTTGCCTCCTAGTGTGAAAGTTGGTCATATGAAGCTCTAATCGAAGGACTTGACACGGATTTAAGGAGAGTGAATATCTCAATTTTTTGACTGTTCCAGATCTACTTGATATCTCAAGAGAATCCATCGTCTTAAGTTTCGAAGCAATTAGAGATTATAAATTCTCTGATCGTCCAGGACAGTCCTGAGATCTATATAAACAATTTTCAGCCTAATGGATAAATAATTACTGCAATATTTTCTCTGTAAATTCTGTTCCTTTATTTGATTTCCGAAATGCTTCATTATAAACATAGAAAGTAAATTATTTTATTTGGAGCCACTTCATTTGAACTTGAACTAGTAATAAGGTATAGACATATATCATTCCCTCTGACCTCTTCGTTCAAAGTAGGAACGCTGAACTACATGATGTCTCCGTCCCACCCTATGCGAAAGAATACGCCACACACGCAATTTGTGTATGAGAGTGGGGTGAAATGTACTGTATGTAGATATCTTGCATGCCGTTGTTTCGAAGTTTAGAGCTATCTAATGGTATATATGGAGTTAAGTTTATTAAAAAACGAGAGCTTTCTCATAAAGTTGCTGTGTTTGAGCATCTTCAGTTGTAGCTCAAGATATATTCGGCCAGCTTTTGACTACCTTCTCCAACGGCTCAACAACACTCGCATACACCGCTTGTGTAAACCTCAGATTATCCCAATTCGCCTTTTCTTCGAAGATACAAAACATACAACATTTTATAACATGTTCCAATGCTGGTTCTTGCTCACATACCGCGTCGGCCCACTCTAGAGCAGTGAGATAGTTCGTGCCTGCATGTTCTTTTCCATCGACGAGAAAATCTTGCCGGATCGATTGTCCCTCGATGCGTTGCCCAAAACATAGTTCGAGTAATACAATGCCGAGATCGTTGAGTGATTTTTTGACGGTGGTGGTGGAACTGCTAAGGTTTGGGGTTTGTCCTGGTGGTGTGGACTGGTATCTTGTGGAAAGAAAGGAGTGGGAGAGATGTGGCTGGTCGATTAGAATTTTGTGGTTGTTCCAATCGCATGGAAAGAGGATATGGCGCTTTTGCAGGTTGCCAGTAAGCCAAGGAGCGTTCTGAAGTTGCAGTAATGAAGAAGCCAGTATGTACGCAACTTTGTATCGTTCATAGCGGTTAAGAGGGGAGACTTTATCGGGCTTTGAAAGAATAGTTTCAAGGCTGATGAATTTTTGTCCGTAAAGACCTCGAGCTATGGGATCTTCTTCAGGAATGCGAAATTCATGGGAAATTTGATGGTCGTCGGACAGATATCCCAAGTAGCAGTTAGAAGTGCCTCTGGAATCGTAAATAACTTTGCACAGGTCGTTTATTTTGATGTATTTTGGCGCTGTGAGACTTTGTGAGGTCAAAGGCGAGGCGGACGAGCTAGTTTGAACACAGAGGTCTATTTGTAGCGCAAGTGGCGTAGAATTCACAGTCTCATGGGGTATATGAATCCTGACGGACTTTCTCGCTTTTGATTTGAGTCCTGATAGCCATTTCCTAGCGCAATTCTTAGCAAGAGCGTTCTCAAGTCGAATGTTTAATCAATCAAAATAATCTAGCCATTCGAGAGATTGAACTAATCTGAGGATCGGAATCATGTAGAAAATCCAAATGAGTTGAGAGTTTCAAAGATAATTGCTGTCCAGAAGCAACCGAGTATACTGTCATGAAAACGCGTGCGCTATTTCTGGAATTCAGGGAAAGAAGATCCCAGCGATGACTTACTTTGTATGGTTTTCTTCTACAATCACGTTCGTTGAAACAGATGTGAGTGCTGTTGAGTGATTACTCGAGAGCGATCTCTGAGAGCTAGATTGCGATATTGTAGAAGACGAAGAAGGTGTGGGAATAAGTATTGGTTGAGTAGTGACGTTTATCTCTGAGGTTGACTTTGACTCAAAATTTCGCCGCAGTTTCTTCCGTCCAATAACTGCTGCAGAAGGGTGTAGAAAATGGTCAACATGACTAATAATTTGTGCACTGGCTGGCTTTGCACTTACAACAAGCTCCTGCCGCTCATAAGATGTTTGTGCAGCCCCTTTGATGTCTTCCGGATATTCGAATAATAGATTGAATAATGATGACCAGTCTCCCGTGGTACGTTGTTGTAACCGAAAAAACTTTGTGAGGCTCTCGACAATCACAATTCTAACCGTCTTTGAGAGCCGTGTGTAGGCTTTGCGCGTGCCTTCTTATACATTCAAATATTTTCGCCGAGGCCGTATCTCTCTTGACGGACTTCATACTGTCTAATTTATCATTTGAGTCGAGCAGCTCTCGAAGTTTTCGATTATGCTTTTCGAGGGTCTCGATGGTTATCGTGCCTCGCCTACTAAAACTATGCCGAATCCTTTTCAGTTGATAGTCCCAGGTACTGGCTCCCTCGTCTGCCCAGTCAAACTGCAGCTAATTTAGTATATATTTCTGTAAAAAAGGGGTTTCAATTATCTGAATTGAAGCTTGGTAATGACAAGCTTTCAATTTACTGAATCCGGTTGAAATATTCAAATCGTTAGAATTGTTGAATCCTTCTCGAGTGTTGCATTTGATTCAGACATTTGATAACTTCCATACGAAAAATAAAGGACTTTCGAACATTAAATTCGGCTCAATGATTGGACATTCATCGAGAATTGATAGCTCACATCTAGCCTGTGAATCTGGTGTGTCGCGTGTTCTGGAAAAGGAATAGTTCTCTTATCTCACCTTTCCATCTTTCAGTGACAACATGCTTTCCAATTCTACCATGAGTTCGTTCATGGTCCTAATCGAACCAACAAATGCTTCATAGGAATGGCCTAGACGCGATTTCAGGGTCATAGCCAAATCTTCTTGGTGCCATCCGTGATAATTCGGGTCCGTAAGGAAATGGTGTGGCTCATCCTGGGAAACCTCGGCCGAAATAAGAAATCGCTCCAGCATCTGATCAAACAGTTGTTTCTCAATATCGATAGCATCAATGAAGCGTAGGAACTCTGTACGAAATCTTCTCCATCTCACCAAAGGCTCCCAGCCTTCTTTGTAGTGCTCAGCAGCAGAAACTAAGAGAGGGAAGCCACCGAGAACCAATCCTGCAATCTCAATTCCGGACATACTGACAATTGGCTATGAGCAACCGAATGAAAGCAGGCGATTGAATGTAGCCAGATACTGATAGTATGTTCCCAGACTCACGATCATTGTAAAGCATACGTCTGACAATGCTAGCGTAAAAGTAGAGATGTTAGCTTCTACCCCACGTCGATATCCTTGTTCGCAGCGGGGTAAGCTCAAGGTTTTAGTCCGAGACTGCATGACTACTGAAACCTTTATGTTTTGAGGTAAGAGTCCTTCAGAAATCCACAACGGTGTGGATATCGGAGATCATATAGATCAAGTAGGGTTCGCCATCATAAACGACAGCACGATGGAGACATTGGCACCCTACGCACAGGCTATGGCAGGACGTCCCTCCAGTGATGACAGTGTCGAAATTGGGGCTGCGATTGAAGCCCCAGCACTTAGTCAATCGGAAGGAATTTATTTCCGTTCTGTGGACTGCAGGAAACGTTTCGAGCATAGTATCCAGATACTTAGGAAAATCAGTTCTTCCGAGGCCCTCAACCAGCAATTTGATCGCAGTTCGTCTCTTTTTACGATACAGGATAAATTTGCACACTACAAAGCTTGGGGTAACAGCATTGCAGCGTTTCAAGACGTTTTGATACGGACTTTGCTCGAGTTTCGTCTAAAAGAAGCTACAGAGATACAATAAATAGTTCTGAAGATCCTAGGTAATCTTCAAGTGTCGTTGTACGAGGGTAAGGAAGACCATAGACTCTATGAATCTAGCTGACTGAACCCAGCTGTTTTGATTATCACTGGGAAGGAACCGAATGAGTCATAGCCTGCTGAGGAATATAGTGACTCCGACAATGAGGAACTAGACTCGAAGCTAGAACAGACTTCAGAGCTACAGGAGCTATTCAAAGCCATGAGAGATACAAATACGAATCTTCTCAAGCTTTCTATGGTTATTCGAAACTCACCAAATCGAGATGATTATCTCAAAGCTGCTATGAGATATAGATTTGATATTAGTTATAATATTGGGTATATGAGGGAAAGGTATGGCTTTGTAAAGAACAGTACTAATTGATTAATCATATATCTTGAAAAAGCTATTACAAGGTGATGTTAATATTTAAAATATTGTAAGGATCATTATAGGAAACTTACAAGAGATTAGAACAATGCTATAATTAATGAGAAAGAAGACAAAACAATTGCTCTAACTAAAGCAATAATCTTTGTTGAAAATATAATAACAACCCAGAAGGATAGATCTGATTTGGGTAGCTCTTTCGACTCGCAGACTTTCTATGAGGCTACAATTATAAAAGAATCTATAGGAAGATTAACTATAGGTCCCATCCGAGAATCGTAATTGAGGATGTGCTGTTCAAGTTCAATAGCCCTTTTCGATGCCCGTATTGTTTCACAGAGCAGGTAGTCAAAACCCGCTCTGTATGGAAGTATGTGTCTCCACGTCCGATTCTTTCCATAACTTCAAACGCTGATAGTAATACAGGAAACATGTTTTCAGAGATATTAAACCATATGTTTGTACCTTCAAAGAATGTGATTTGAAAATGTTTCATAATCGCAATGAATAGTTTGCGCACAAACTTCAAACCCACAGAAGGGAATAGGTCTGCCAGCACTGCCAGCATTGCCAGCATGCTCCATTCTCATCCTTGTCGGCATACGAAGTTCACTTAAACTCACGACATCAAGTGGAGTTCAAAGGTTCTCAGGGATGCGAAGACTCAACACCTGTACGCGGTGCATCCTACGAACCTCTAGCTCTCTCTTGAGAGTCTACAGAGCTAAGATTGAGTCGCAGATGGAATTGGAAGAATTGGAAGGAGAGAGGTGCCAGAGATATGGCGAAGGATTATATTACGATTTTACGATAGCAATACCTATGAAGAGTTGAATACCAGCTTTAGACGCGGATACGAAGGTTATGGAAGCCCTGGTTAGATTCAACATCTATCATCGATTACTATTTCAAATACAGAAGTATGATACACAGTAGGTCTCTTCTTTTTAGAAGAGTCTTTTCGATATAGAGCTTGCCGTCGCTCTACTCATACTACAACCCTTTTTTATACCCTTTGGCTTTCAGCCACTCGAATACTACGATGATACAATACAGAGAATGCAATTGCCTTCAAATTAATACCATGCTCTGGGCATCGATACAATACAACGTTTTTCTTTTAATTTTCGAATTTTCGAATTTTCCGAATTGATTTGTGTATGGGCAATAGGGCTTAGGGTTCAGCCTTGCCCCACTATTTTCAATAGTTTCGATTATACACATCTAATAAGAGCTGGAGGATATCAAGCTTATAAAAATATATAAAGAGCTAGTTTAAAAGAGATAAAAACAGAGAAGAGTAGTGCCTTTTATTACTACCTCACTAGCAGAAGAACCCTTTGCTATATTGGAGGCAACTCGAGAAAGAATAACTCTTGCCTTTTATAGAAAGAGAGAGATAGCAAATTGGATTTAGGATTTTAAAAAAAGAAATTGGATATTGGGATGCTTTAATTGAATTAGGGGTAGGGGAAGAGTAAGGAAGGAAGTATCTCAGAGAATAAAGACTATTTTATTTCTATTTGCACTCCAAATAGAGATCAGGCTTAGCTCCCCAGCATTCGTTTTTACTTCCCCAAATTGAATATATCTATTATAGATATCCAATAGTATTTTCTAGGCCCCTATAGCCTAGTCGTCCTAAATAGTCATGGACTGAAAAAGGACGTTAATAAAATCAATCAATCAATCAATCAAAGGTTCTCAACTCAAAGCATTGTTGCTGCAAAGTGAAGAACCAGTGGATAAAGTATCTGCCATGGCATGTCGACTTTGTGATCAGTGGAAAACAAGTATTGAAGATAAAAAGTTTGATTCCAAACGATTGTTCCTTGATGAAGGGCAACGATCTCAGTCATATGGGACTCGTGGGCAGTTTAGAAGACACTTGGGGCGACATATGGAGCAATTAGCTTTGTTTGCATTGCCTATGAATAAACATGCAATAAAGGACAATAGCCTGAGTGAAGAAGAATATCACGAAGAATCATCGGCTTCCCTCGCAAAGTCAAAAGACATTGGCAATGGCGGCCTTGTTGACATCGGGTCTCCCGGGCTACCTGTTGACAGTGGCGTGGCTCCAAGGGAGCTAGAAGTTCTCACAAATAGTATCGAAGTCGAACTTGGCGACACTGAGCCCAGTGGCCGTGATCCAGATTGGACACAATTATCAGATCCTGCAGAAAGCGCGAGACTACAGAACCTCATTAAGCAGAGAGAGTACCGTAAGCGATGCTCAATGCATGTTACCTTTCAGAGATATTGATTGTTCTTTAGATCGTGAGCCAGAGCCAGAGCGAGAGGCTGAGTACAATGTAAAATCTTATTCCCCAATCAGCCCCGAAGATATTGTATATGCTACTGGGAAATATGATGATATAAGAGCTATCGAGAGAAGAGCTTTCAAACCGGAATCTCAAAGTTATCACCCTTCACATTATGACGGCCTTGGTTCAACAAAAGATGACTTCGGAAATAACACGCAGATAAGAACGAACATTGACCACCCTGAAATCAATCTGGATGATTCAAAAAATAGAAATTCGGCTCATTTGTGGCCGGGAAACAGCGCTGAATTTGTGTTGTCCACGTGTGAGAGATGTGGCAAAAATTCGACAAAAGTAACTATTTCATCACATTAAAATTCACACAACAAATTTCGAAGGAAACTTTTTCTTCGAAATACAATCCTTTCGCAATCGATCTAGATTATAGCTATTAAACAAAATTGATTACAATTATCCCCAAGTGATTCTGACTAGTAATTGTTGTAATATTGTTGTTGGTGTTTCAAATACGAAACTTACACAAAAAATCGCGCAAAGTTTTTCACCTTAAAATCAACAATATTAAAGAGTATCAATATAAAGTATTCTGACTATATTATGGTAGAAGTTTTTAATACTAATCTGAATACTCTTTTAGATGTAGATATAAGGAAAGTATATTCAAATGAATCTATAATATCAAATATTCTTTTAGCAATCACTTCTAGTTCTTCTACAATCCCAAGTTTACCTACCCATTTCAAAAGATCCCCAATCGAATTGTCAAGCCTTAAATCATTAATCAATCAACTTTCCAATTCCGAAATAAGAATACAAGAATTTAATATACCAAGTGATTCTTTTATTACTCGAAATTCAATTAATACTACTCAAATTTTTAATCAAAACAAGAAACGAAACTCAATTATACTATTTACTAATCCAAATAAGTAATCCAAAACCTAAAACAATCCAATCACCTCCAAGGAAGCTATTCTAAAAACTAAAGACTTTATAGTTCTAGCCTCTACTCTCTTTTAATTATGTGATGAGCAAACTAAGCTATCAGACCTCTTAGAAGTCTTCAGAGAATATACTGAAAAGGGAAATCTCATTACAGCCTTTAAAATCATTACCTCCCAAATCAATCATTTAGAAACAATTATACAAAAAATCGAATCCCAAGCTAAAATCCTAAATAAATTCTCTATATCTATTATTATATTAATATCAAAACTAATATATACAAATATTTTAAAAGAAAGAGAATGGAATCTAGTTATCAAAAATAGTATTAAATCAATCATTATAGAGAAAAAGATTAATTCAATTCAAAAACGACTTATCCTAATCAAACCGGAGATCCCAAATCCTACTTCCTTTTCTCCCTCAACTATTCGAAATAAGATAAACAAAACCTTTCAAAAAATTGGAATCAAAGGCCCTATAATTGCAATTGTAGTTCTTGGAGGTTGACTTTTGATTATAATAATAATATTATTATTATAATATTAGTGGAAGACTTAGTCACTCTAGGCTTAGGGACGAATCGAATATATAGTATAATGATTGAATTGAAGTCAAATTATAAGTTTGAATTAAACTGAGTTGAATTTGCTTGCTTTTTCTAGGTTTTCTTTAAAG